>JAJJLH010000205.1:0-42036 GCA_023806865.1 Isotricha sp. YL-2021a
AAAATAATATTTTTTTATTTTTAGAAAATAAGATAATATAATTTATTACTATAAGGAGTATTTAATTATTTAATTTATTTCTAGTATGTAAATAATTTTAATTAATCATATAGGAAGTAAAATAAGATATTTAAATTTAAGACAGTAAATAATTTATTGATGATGAAAGGTTGTATAATAATTTTATATAATTTATTATAGGAAGTAAAATAAAATTTCAATATTTAGGGAGTAATTAATATTGTAAATCTCAAATAGAGAGTAATTAAAAACATTAAAAATAATAGAAAGTAAAATTCAAATATTTATTATTGTTTAAAAGAAAGTAAAATAATTATTTTAATTGATTTAAGCGAGTAATTATATTAATAATTTTAGGAAGTAAAATGATTTCTTTTTATTATAGTGGGTAATTGAGTTGAATAATTATTAGCAAGTAATATCTTTTTAAAAAACTTATATAGGAGGTTAAATAAAAAATAATTTTTAAAGAGAGTTAATATTATTTTTTTATATAATTAGATTGTATATTTTTTAAAATTATATATAGTGTGTATATCATTTTAAAATGAATTTAGTGGGTATTTATTTAATTAAATGGTTAGGATGTATAATCATAAATAATTAATTATAGGAAGTAAGATTAATATTTTTTTATATTTTAGAAAGTAATATTGTTTTATTATTTAGACTGTAAATTATAAAAAATAATTAAGTGTGTAAGAAATATTTTTTGAAAAAAGCCAAATGTAATAAAAAAATTTTATTTAGTGTGTAATTTAATTCTTATATTTCAAGGGTGTAAAATTTATATAAAAATAGGCTGTAATACAAATTTTATATATGATTTAGGGTGTAATTGATTAATTTATATTTTATAGAAAGGTTATAAAGTGAAAAATAAATTTTCTCTAATGTAAAGAATGACTTGTTTATAAAATCTTCATATCAAATTATTTGAATTAAATTAAAACAACAGATAATCATTTTAAAATAAAAATTAATTTAACATTAAAAATCAATTTTTTCATTTTTTAAATATATTTATTATAATTTAATGTATAAAGAAATTCCATATTATGTTAATTAAATGTTTAATTTAATTAACATTAATAAATTTTTTTATGTGAAAACTTTTTTTTAATTTTTGTAAAGATTAAAAAAAAAATATATTTTTCATTTTTTGTATTTATGCTTTAATTAATTTAATTAAAAGGGCCATTATTTGATTTAAAATTCAATTAAATTAATATTATTTGTTTCCGATTTATTATTTATATTTGATGATGAATTTTTTTCAAATTCAACAAAAGGATTATAATATTCTTGATTATTATTTCCATTATTATTTTGATTAATATTTGAATTTAAATTATTTTGTAAATTAATATTATTTATTTTATTATCTTGAATTGGATTTAAATCAAGTAAATTTATTACATTATTCATTGAATTAACTTGATTTTGATTTTGATTATTTTGACCAATAAAATCAAAAGGAAATAAATTATTATTTTGAACATTATTTTGTTTATTATTAATATTACTATTATTATTTGTTTGATTATTTTTTGATTTATTATTATTATTATTTTGATTATTATTATTATCATTATCACTATTACTGCTACTACTACTACTACTACTATCATTATTATCATTTGTTAAATCATAAATATTTTTTTGCTTTTTAAAAGATAATTTTTTTTTCTTTTTTTCTTTTTCTTTTTTATCTTTTTCAAAATTATAACTTCCTAAACGACCTAATAATCCTCCTTGAAATGCAGTTTCTTCTTTTCTTTCTTTTTCTTTTTCAAAAATATAATCATCTCTAATTTTTTCAATTAAATCATCATTTTCTAAAATTTCATAAATACTTTTTGCTTTTTCTCTAATATTTTCAGCACCATTTACTTCATATTTAAATTTAGTTAAAACATAAATTATTTCTTTACAATTTTTAATTTCATATAAAAATCTTTTCGAAGCTCCTTTAATTAGATTTTCAACTAAAATTAAAGTTTTATAAATAAATTTCCATTGATCAAAATTAAAATTTAAATTTGCTCTAATTCTCTTAATTATAATATCAAGTTCATTATTATTTTCACTTCTTTCAAACAATTGTACTAAATAACTTTCATAATTTTCATTAGAAATTTTTTTATCCCCAGTTAAAAAATTAAGTAAATCATTTGTACTATAATAGAAAAAATTCATTTTTAAAAAATCTTATAAATATAAATTTTTTATATTTAAAAAAAAAAAATAAAATATTTAAATTAATATTCATCATCATTTCCATTTTCATTTTCATTTTCATTATTTTTATCATATTCATTATTTACACTTTCATTAAAAGTAAGAGTATCAATTCTTTCAGTAATTTTATTTTCTTCTTCTCTATATGCATCAAGTCCTCTTGCATGAATTTTAAATTCTTTTGTTTGTTCTGCTAACATTTCAGGAGTAATAAAAACTAATTTATGTTCATAACAATTATTACAAAAATAAATAATTATAAAAATTAAAATTAAAATTTCCAAAAATATAGTTTGAATACAAGTCAATAATACATTTAAAAAATCATCTAATAATCCTATTTCAAGAGGTAATGCTTTATTATTATTTGTATTTGAGCTAAAGTCAGTTTGGCAATATTTATTAAATTTTTTATAATAAATATATGTAGTTAATCCATATCCTAAATATAATGCTGATAATGTCATTGAAATAATTAAACATAACATTAATAAAATACAAAATAAATAATAAATTCCTGATGAGTCTACACAATTATTATCTAATCTAAATATTAAAAATATAATTCCAATTATAAATATAATTAAAGAAAATATTGAAAGAGCTAAAGAAAATCTTCTTAAATATTTAAAATATTTATATCTTCTAATATGATCTTCAGTTGATTTCATATATGGACATCCAATTCCATATAAAATTTTTTCTGCTACAATTTTAGGATAATTATTTTGTGAAATTTGTAAATTTAAATTTGTATAATAATTAGATATGATTGGATCTAAATCAGAATATTCAATTTTATCAATTAATACTTTTGTTCTTAACCCATTATCATTATAATAAAATAAAGAAGAATCATTATAACAATATTTAGATCCATTATAAGTTAAATGATATATATTATTTCCTTCATTTTGATTTAAAGGATTAATATTACTATAATCATGATATGAACATTGTAATTCATTTTCTAAATGAATATTTGAAAATAATTCATTAAAAGAAAATATTGACAGATTATTTGAACTTATTGTTGGAGTAAATTTACCATCTGTTGAAATATTAGAAACATAATTTGTAAAATATATTGATTTATTTCCACTTAATAACATTTCATAATAATCTTTATAATCAATTTTTTTCTCAGTATATAAGGATTTAAAAGTATTATGATAAGAAGAAATACTTTGAGGACTTCTTGATATACAAATAACATTATCTTTATATTTTGTAATATTGATAGGAGAAATTGTATTTATTTTATTACATGTATAAACTTTATTAAATGTTTTTTTTTTACAAACACTTTTATCTTCAGTAAAAAAAATTGAATTATAAAATTGACAATAACAAGAATCTTTTTTATATCCACTCCATATTGTTAAATTAATAGTAATATTTGATGAATTACAAGAATTTCCATAACCTATATTTGATATAAAACCAACATTCCAATTTCTTTCATATAATTTTTGTAAATATTTTGGTGTTTTTATTGGTGTTTTTATATAAAGTAATGGGCATAATATTACAAAAAAAAGATATAATATAATTAATATAATTTCTAATAACCATTCACTGAAAGAAAGTGTTAATTTTATATTATTATTAATTGCTATTGTATTTGGGGGATTTTTTTTCATTTAATATTTTATTTCAATTTAATTAATAATTAATTTAAAATAATTTTAACATTTATTTTTTAAAATAATTGTTTTACTCAATATAATATTGATAGCATTTAATAGGTAATAATAATATAATAATTGAATATACCAAAGGGAGAATTAATTGATATATTAAAGAAAAAACCCATATTTTGAATTTAATTTCTATATAACCATAAATTAAAAAATATAAAATAATATAAATCCAAGTAAAAAATCCAATAATTAGATTTAATATTCCTAAAGTTTTTTTTCTTTTTATAATTCTTATTAATAGATAAACAATTATAGAAACAATTGATGAAAAAATTGAATTATGAAAATAAATTGTAAATGCCATTGAATATAATCCACAAAGTAATACAATTCCTATATTTAAAAATGAAAATTCAAAAATTAGAAAAATAATAGGATGTAATTTAATTAAAATTTTACAATATCTTTTTAAAACACTTTCTTCAGTAGGATGAACATTAATAAGAACTTTACTTTCTTTTATAGGCATAGGAATTTCCTTTGATTTATCAGTATATGATGCTAATTCAACTACATTATGTTGATTACTTGGACTATCATTAGTATTTGAAATTGTATTAGATTCATTTGTTGATGGAATTGGAATTCCATATTTTTCTTTTTTAAAAATATAAGGAATTGAAAATATTAAAACTAATAAATATAATATATTAAATATAAATCTATAATCTAAAATTTTATAATTTCTCCAATTGAAAATGTGATAAATACATTTAAATACTAATAATGAATTTTTTTCTTTATATTTTATTGCTCTACCATCTTCATATTCATATAATTTTGATGAAGAATCTAAAACTTCACAACTACATTTTATTTGAATTTTTGAATGTATTTTATAATATCCTTTATATAAACAATTTTCTTCGCAAATTGGGAAAAATTCATAATATTTCATTCTTATATATAAATTTAAATTTTCTTTTTTATTATCTTCAAAATCAAGAACACATATATCATTATAATATTTACTTTTTTTATCTAAGAGATCAATATTATATTTATCAATATATTTTTTATATCTTGTTCCAATTGAATAATCATTTAATGTAAAATTAAAATCTTTAATTAATTTATCACAAGTTAAATTAACAATATTAAAATTATTATCATAATACTTTATATTAATAGTATTAACAAATCTATTAGGTTGAATATATTCAATTGTCATTAAATAAACTGGATTTCTATGAATAAAACATTGATTATATTTTTTAATTTCTTCATCATTAATTTTTATAACTTTTATTGAAAATTTACTATTATGATATAAAGTATCATTTGAAGGTCTCATACTACCTTTGTATAAATTTTCAATATCCTTAATTAATTTTTCTAAATCACTTAAAACAATATCTTTACATTCATTATTTTCAATTTTTGTACCTTGAGGACAATTATTATAACAATAAGCATTATATTTAAAAGGATAATCTCCAAAACATTCTTTAACACATTGTTTAGTTTTAATAATCATTAATTGATAATTACTAGGACAAAAATCAACACATATTGTTTCATTTTTTTCAATATACCAATATTTTCCATTACAAATAATATCAGGTTTATCATTTGTCAATAAACATTCTAGAGTATAAGTATTATTAAATTTATATTCATTTGGACATTTTTCATCTTTATTTAAACATTTAACTGATTTATCTGCATATGAAATCCAATAATATTGACAATGACATCCATTATCATCACTTATTATATTATTTAAATGAGTTGGACATTTTTCATAACAAATATTTGAAAATTGAATTAAATTTGAAGGACATTTTTCAATACATTGATTTTTTATTTCAATTAAATATGGATAATTAATTGGACAAGAATTTTGACTATCTAAACATATTTTGTTA
The DNA here is from genome assembly GCA_023806865.1 of Isotricha sp. YL-2021a. Lineage (NCBI taxonomy): Eukaryota > Ciliophora > Litostomatea > Vestibuliferida > Isotrichidae > Isotricha > Isotricha sp. YL-2021a. The sequence goes on from JAJJLH010000205.1 coordinate 5,834, forward strand.
TTATTTGCTATATAATATAAACCAAGACAATTTTTATTAATACAATTTTTATTTTTTTGTTCATATATAAAATTATCTAAACAACTAGTACATAATTGATTTTCATCTGTTCCTCCCCAATAACAAGTCTTGCAATTTTTATAACATGGCATAAATTTATTATTTATATGATTAAAATAATATCTTTTTATTATTTCTTCACTATTAAAACATAAAGATGTATCATTAAAAGTTGGATAATATTTATTTTGTATATTACATTTTATACATTTTGTATTATATTTTTCAATTGAAAATTCACTACATGATTCACATGCACTATTACATACTTGGATATATATAAAACATCTATTTGAAATAAATGATCTATTTAAATTTGTATCAACATATTCTATTCCTATTTGAAGATATTCTTTTCCATAATTATTTGAATTGTATGTAAATAATGATTCAGTTAATTTTGGATTTCCAACGAAACCATTTGAACTGTTAAATAAAAGTAAAATATTTTCATTTTTTTTATTTGTATAATCAATAATTATTTCATTTATTTTTAAAGATAATGTTTCATTTGAATGAAGAAAATATTCTGAATTTTTACATTGAATTAATTTTGGAAATGTTATTATAAATGAATTAACATTATTTGAATTTGATGAATATATTATATTTAATAAATTATTTTGATTATTGAAAATATTACTTACCATATATTTAATATCTTTTTGTTGAACTAAATCTATTGTTTCTATTATATCTATATAATTATTTTCTATATCATATTGAACTTCAGAAACAGTTATAATATTTGAATTATTAATCTCTTTATTATAAGTTATATATAAATAATTATTATTAAATTGGATAAAATTAAAATTATTTATAGGATATGATAAAACCAAAAGTTCATTATTTTGTATTTCATATTTGTTATCAAATATTTTATCAATTATCACTTTTTCAAAAGTTAAATATGAATTTTCCGAATCATAAGCACATATAAAAAATGAATAGAAATCAATATTTATTAAAGTATAATTTGTTATTTTTCCCATTAAATAAATTTGTTTTTCATTAATAATCTTTATATTATTATTATTATTTAATTCAATATAAGATGAAAGTATTGTATTTTTTAAAATATCATAATAAATGCAAAATATGTTATTTTTATAATCAAAATCACATGAAATATATTTCTCACTTATTTCTTTATATATTAATTGCTTATCAAATATATATTTATTTAATTGACTTAAATTATTATTTTTATTATTAAATGTTATAATTTGTTTTATTAAATAATGCATATTTTCTGTTTGATTATAGAAAATATATGAATTAAAAAACATTAAAATATCATTTTCCTTATTTATTTTTACATTACATTTATGCTCAGTTTTTGTAAGATTTAAATTATCATATGTTAAATTTTCTATATTCTTTCCATCATTTAAATTATAAATCTCTATTGCATTTTTTCCAGTACAAGCAAAATAAATTTTTGAATTTGAAATTGTAAAATCTGTTGATGATATTTTATCAACAGAAATTGAAAAAGAATTTTTAGTAATTTTATTATTTTCATCTATTAAATATGTATTAGTTTTTGTTAATAACATAATAGAATTATTATATGGAAAACTAATTAAAATTTCTAATTTTTGATTATCAAAATTTTTTATTTCTGATATTCCATATTTACATTGTATATAAAATAAAATGAAATATAAGATAATTAATTTTAGCATTTTTCTATTCAATAAAAATAATGTAAATTAAGTTATAAAAAATAAAAAAAAAATAATTTTATTTTTTCAAAATAAAAAAATAAATTTAAAATTTATTTTATACTTTTTCTTTTTGTTTAATCTGAATAGCTTTCATTCTTTCTAAAAGAAAATTTCTAGAATCATGATTTAAAAGAAAATTAGGATTATTTTCATTTTCTTGTTTAGTATTCAAATAATTTGTAATATCCTGAATGAGTTTTGTTTGATCACTAAATTCAAAACTTGTTGGTTTATTAGGAGAAGTATTTTGATATGATACTTCATTTTCATTACTAATTCTAAAACTATCTTTTGTAGATTTTTGAAAAGATCTTTTATTATTATTTTTATTTTGATAATTTTCATCAAAAATATTATCAATTTCTTCTTTTGGAATTATTGGAATAAATTTTTCTTTTGCTAATCTTTTTACAATTTTTTCTGAATTTTTATTTATTTTTGGAACAAAACTATATCTTTGATCTCTTGTTTCTTTGAATTTTTTTAATCTTTCCATTTCTTGAGTATGTCTTCTATTTAAATATGATGTTGCTGGAGTATTATAATCAAAACTATTATTTAAATAAACTTTTTTATTTTGTTTGGGAATTTTATTATTATTATTATTAAGTACACTATTATTAATATTATTATTTTTTGTTCTCATTTTACCTGAACTTTTATTATTTAAAAGATTTTTTGTTGATGATTTTTTTGAAGATGATGATAATTCAAAATTTATTTTTGTATTATATGTATAATCATTTACATGAGAATCTCTTAATAAGACTCTTTTATCAAAAGAATATTTATTATTCATAATTTTATTATTATTATTATCATTATATGGAATTGTATTTGATTGACTTGAAAAATGATTATTTTGAGATTTTATTTGTGCTATTATACCTTGATTTTGTTGTTTTGGATTATTCAAATTTTTTGCTATTATTATTGGATTAGCTTGAATTTGTATATTTTTTATTTTATTATTTCCTAATAATAATTGGGGAGATTTTACTCTATTATAATTATTATAAATATTTTTATTATCATTTTCAGGATTTTTTTTTGTTAAAAATCTTGAATAATCTTTTCCATCCATTTAAAAAAATAAATAAAAATTTTTAAATTAATTGATTATTAATTCATAATAAATTAATTATATATATTGATTTATATTATTTATTTCTTTTTCTGTATTCCTATACAATTTTCTTGTTTTAATATTTCAACTTTAATAATAAGACCATCAATTTGTCCACCATTCATATATAATTCTGCATTTTCTGCATCATTCCGATTTGTAAATTCAATAAATGCATAATCTTTTTTTACCTTTGTTTCTTCATTTATTGCAATATAAACATTTTTTATTTCACCATAATTTGAGAATATTTCTTTAATATGCTCTTCAGTTAAATTTGGTGATATATTATATACAACAACAATTGTCATATTATAAGGATTGTTTTCATCTTGATTATTAATGTTATTATTTTCATCCATTAATTTAAAAAATTTAATTAATTTTTAAAAAATAAAATTTATTAATTTTAATTTAAACACTTCCTAAAAAAGAATAATAAATAAAACTTTAAATAAAATAAATTAATAATTAATATGTCAGAAAGGAAAAAAAAATCAAAAAGATCTAAATCAACAAAAGAAAAAAAAAACCCAAAAAAAAAATCAATAATATTAGGTAAATTAAAAGAAATAGATCCATTTAATTTTGAAATAAAATCAAAAGAAACATTTAAAATAGAAGAAGATTGCATAGAAAAAAAAGGTTGTACATCAATAACATTTGGAACAGAGTCAATAATGCAAAAATGTTATATTTGTCCAATTTGTAATCCTGATAAAAATAATTATATTTGTAAATATTGTTATGATACTTGTCATGCATATTGTAGATCAAATTATGATTTTAATCCAGATAAATTAAGAGAAGAAAATAATTATTTAAATGAAAAAGAATTTGCATGTTATTGTGGAATAAGATTAAAACATAAACCAGATGAAATTATAATAAAACAATTAGTTCCTTGTAATTTAATAGAATTAGATAATATTTTAGGAGTAGATAATTTTTATTGTCAAACTCATCAAATTAATCTTTGTTGTATTTGCTCATTTACATGTCATAAAAATTGTAATGTTGTAAAAAATCCTAAAGGAAATAATAATGATAATATTTGTTATTGTAAAATTGATAATCATACTTTTTATAATGAATTAGCTTTGAATTTTTCTTTAATTGAATATCAAAAATTAAGTGAAATTCCAGTTTGGAAAATTCAAGTAATTAATATATTATTCGGGAAAAAAAATATTGTTGAAAATTTTTATCATTTAGTTTCTAGTGTTTTTAATTTATATGAAAAAGAAAAAAAAAAAAGTTCTAAACATGATTCGAAAAATCATCAAGAAATAAATGATCAAATGAAAGAAGATTTTTTTCATTTATTAAAAACTTTTACTAATATTTTTAATAGGAAATTTAAAACATTTTATTATGATAGAGAAGTATTAAAAATGTTTAGATTTGAACATTTAAATAATTTTATTAATTCTATTGATATAAAAGATTCTAAAAGTCTATTATTAAAATTTAGATTAATGTTTATATTATTATTTATTCATTTAAAAAGAGATTTTCAAATGATGAAATCATTGATCACTGTTGATTTTTTAACTAATAATATTTTAGAAAGAATTTATTATAAAAAAATAATATATCAAAAAAGAGTTTATACAAATGCAATTGATACAAAATATAATTTAAAGAATATATTTAAACCAAAAAATATACTTAAAACAATAATTTTTGATCATTTATGTAATTTAATGGAAGTTGGAATGAATTATATTTCTATTGAAGAAAATCAAAATGAATTTGAAATAGGATTAAAATTAATTTCTTTTTTATTAAAAAGAATGATTTTTTCAAATGATGAATTAATCAAATTAATAAATTCTATTTATAAATTTTTCATTAAATTTTATGAATATATAAATAATGATAAGAGCAAAATTTATTCATTATTAAATATTTTTATGGGATTAGCAGAAATTTTTTATATGATTACAGTAAGTTATAATGATAATATTATAATGGAATATTTAGATTCAAATAGAAATAAAAGTAATCAAAGTTCAATTAATGAAATAAATGATTTTATTCACGTTAAAAGTGATTATGGAAATTTATTATTTAGAATGGTACTTCAGTCATGTGATATATTAAAGAATCATTATGATTTAATTCAAAAAATTGAAATTGATAAAAATGAAGAAGAAAAAAAAAGAATAATATTAATTGAAGAAGAAAAAAATAAATTAAAGCAAAAAATTGAAGAAAGAAATTCAGAAATTCCTATTAAATTACCTGAAAACGGTGGATTATTTAAAGAAAAAATAATTAAAATATTTAATGAGACTTTAAAAATGTTTTCATTAGCAGGAAATATATATTATACTCAATTAGATGGTATTACAAAAGAAACTATTAATGAATATTATTATTTTACTCAAAAAATAAAAAATAATTCATTTAAATTATTAAAAGGAAAAGAAATAGAAAAAATACATGATTTATTATATAATTTAAAAATTGATCTTGAAGTTAAATTAAATGAATTATTTTGTTCAAATTATAGTGGTGAAATTATGAATAGTGGAAATTTTATATTTAAAACATTAACTGATTTTGCTAATACAATAAAAGAAAATTTTGCAAAAAAAGAAGAAAAAAAAAATGAAAATCAATTATTATTAAAATATGAAAAATTTGAAAGATATGGTCAAGAATATGATTTAGATGAAGAAAAATTATTTAATAGAAATGGAAAAAGAATAGGTGATTATTTAATTAAATTAGCAATGAAAAATTCAAAACTGTTTGAAGTATTTGAAAATAATAGTTTCCATAAATATATTGAAGATTTTGTTGATTGTTTAATTATTTCCAATATTGATGAAGTTTTAGGTAAAGTATTAGTATTTTTAAGTGATAGAAAATATCCAACTTTATTAAATTATGAATTATTAGATTTTATATTAGTATTTTTTTCACTTTTTTTCTTTAGTAAAAGAGGAATAAAATATTTTTTAATGGGAAAAAATCTTTCAAGAATAAATAAAATTTTTAATAGATTTTGTTGTAAACCTGATAATAAAAATATCAATGAAACTTATGGGAAAGATTTAGAAGAAAATTTAAAAAAGATTAATCTTTTACTTAAATTTATTACTTCAATGTTAAAAGGTTGTAATTTATATGAAATAACTTTAAAAAATCATAAAGTATTATTAAGATTTAAAAAAAATATTATAGAACATATTGAAGAATTTAATAAAATATGTACAAATACTGATTATGCAGGAGAATTTAAATATCAATTTTATTTCATATTAAGAATTTTTAGAAAATTATATCGTGATTATGAATTTGAACAATTTGAAGAAATTAAACATAGAATCCTTTTAATATTTTATGATAGTCCTTTAAATTTATTAGAAAAAAATACATTTTCATCTTTCTTTTCTTTTGATGAAGAAGATATTAAAGAAGAAGATAAAAATTTGGCAAAAAATATAATGAAAAAAGTAGAACAAGATAATATTTCTGAAATTGATACTTCAAAAAAACCTAAAAAAATAATTTTAAAAGAAAATTCAGTTGCTGATAAAACAGAAGAAAAAAAGACTAATATATATACAATTCAAAAAGATGATATTATTTTAGAAGATGGAGGTAATGAAAGAAATATTACATTAGACCTTTATTTTGCATTTTTTAATCTTATAGGTACACAAACTTTATATCATTTTAATAAAGAAGATGATATAAATATATTTAATAAATTATACAATTTTAATGATTTTGAACTTTATAAAAAATTATTTGATTTGAATAAAATAACAATAAAACAAAAAACTAAAATATTAAGATTTTGTAGAAGTATTTATTTATTAGATAAATTAGATTATTATGATTTTTTGAAACAAAATAGACAATTAACAACTAAAAATTATATTCAATTACTAGAATCAAATACTATTAATGAAGCTAATATAAGTGATGCTATTGATTTAGAAAATACTGGTATTTCAAAAGAATTATTAAAGGAATATAAAGAAAAATTAAAAGTAGCTAAACAAATTGAACTAATTTTAAAATTATATATTGGAGAAATAAAAAAATTTCCATTACAATTTAAGAATATTGGTATGGATTCTTGTTTAAAATTATATAAAGAATTATTATTAGGAGTTAAATTTATTGCTAATTTTTTTTATCAAGAAAAAGAAATTTGGGCAAGATTATTTTTACCATTTTATGAATTATGTATTGAATTTGTTCCTAAAGTAGATGTTTTTAAAAGGATTTATAAAGAATTTAAGAAAAAAAAAGAATTAAAAGTATTTGATATGAATTTTAATGAATTTAAAGATATTGATTCTGGAAAATTATATGTTAATTTAGAAATAAATGATATAAAAAAGAAAATAACAAAGGAAGATATAAAAAGACTTAAAGAAGAAAAAATACAAAAATTAAATAAATTGGCAAAAAATATAGAAGCAATTCATTCAACATCATTTGATATATATCATCAAGAAGGAATATATAAATATATTATAGAATGTTATGAAGATATTTGTGAATATACCCAATTAAATAAAAGTTATAATTTACAAAGATTTTTACAAATTTTTGATAAAACATCAGAAGCAAATTTTACTCCATTTTCTTTAATTGAAATATTAGATTATGAATATTTTTATGTTGAAAAAAGTGAAGAAAATATAAAAGAAAAAAATAAAGATATAACTGTATATAAAATATATAATTTAAAAAAATCATTTTTAAATACATTTGTCAATATACATAATACTAATTTTTATAATGTAATAACAAGAGTTTCAAATGAATTAGGAGTTTCAGATTATAGACAAAAAATAATTGATTATTTCATATCATTTTTAAATAGTATTGAAGCAAATAATACAGAAAGATTAGAAGATTTAATTTGTATTATTACAAAATTATTATTTTATGATGTTAATGAAATGCAAAAAAGATTTGAACCTTTAATTAATGATAAATATTTTTTCACTAATTTTAATAAATTACTCAATTATAATATAATACTTACATTTTCATTATATAAAAATAATTATTCTTTTGAAAGGAGTTTAAAAATTGGTAATTTAACAAAATTATTAATTCAATTTTTACAATATTTAGGTGCAGGATTTAATTATACTTTTCATGATAATATATTTAAACTTCAAGAAGATGTTCTAAATAAAGAAAAAAAAATTATCGATAAAGAAGAATTTAAAAATGAAGAAAATGAATTAATTGAAGATTCAAAATCAAAGAAGACAAGTGATTCAAAAAAGAAAAAAAAGAAAAAAAAATCAAAAGCATTTGATTCATATAAAAATATATCAAATGCAATTCCTGATTTTAAAGTAAATAAAACAATATATGAATCAATAATATATAATTTAAAAAGATCATTCTTTTTTTTAGGAATGGATAATTTAGTTGATGGTGAAGTCGCATATGATAAATTAATAATTTTAACTAAAAATTTTGTTCAATTCTTAATTGAATATGTTGTATCAATTGATGAAAATATTGAAATTATTGATAATAATATGAAAAATTTATTTTTTGGAAGTAAAATTGATGGAGAAAAAAATGCTTTTGAAATACTTGATTATAAACCATTAATAAATGTTATTTTTTTAAAATTAAAACCAAATCAAAATGATGATAAAATGTATTCATTAAGGAAAAAAATTTTATGTTATGTAAAAATAAAATTTGTTGAATTATTAATAAGTTATCTTCAAACAGGAGGAAAAGATGAATTTGTAAAAATACTTATAAGAAAAAAATGTTCAACAATTGATTTATATCAAGAAATATTATATAATTTTAAAGAAATTTTAGATAATTTACAAAAAAAAAATGAAAAAATATATAAATCATTAATAAAAATAAATAAAGATGAAAAATATGTAAATAAATTATTAGATTATTATGCATTTCATAGTGAATTTAGAAATTTAATAGAACTTAAACTTTCTTTGAAATTATATATATTAATAAAAATATATGAAAATAAATATAAAGAATATTCAATTAGAGATCATTTTGATAGATTAATTGTTGATGAAAGTATAATTAATGATAGTATTAGAATAAGAAGTAGATTTTCTAAAAGAGTTCATATGTTTTTAGAAACAGTTGTATTAAATGTAGAAATAAGATTACCTGATGATAATGAAACTGGGATTAATGAAATAAATAATAATTCTGATAAAATTTCTGATAATGTTATTAAGAAAATTAATATTAAAAAAGATGATGATATTAATAAAAATGAATTTGAAGAAGAAAAAAATGTATGTATTCAATCAAATAATGTTACATTTTTTATAAGACCATATTTAACATTTTCATTATCTAATTATTCAAAAAATAATTTTGAAGAAAATGTTGATAGAAAAAATGCTACTTCAAAATTTGTATCTTTATTATCTTTTGCTGATTATAGTTTATTTGAAATGGTTGTTAATATTCATAATAGAGGAACAAGTATAATTAAATCATTTTTATTATCAATCAATTTCAAAATCATTGAAATTATTAATTATATAATAATAATTGTCCAAAATGTTTTATTAATGTATTATTATTATCTTTCCCCTAATCTAAGTTCTGTAAAATATGATACAAAAGATGAAAGTAAAACTTATCATATTTATTCAATTAATTTTATATTATCCATAGCACAAATTGCTTACTTATTAATTTTTCTTATTATTTGGTTTATTTTCAGACATTCTAATTGTTATCAATTGAATTTAATGAAATTATATAATCATAATTTTATTTTTAGAAAAAAAAATAAAATGAAAAAAATATCCCAAAATATAGTTGATTATTTTAGACAAGATGAAAAAATTTCATTCTCACAATTTCGTTCAGAAATAAATAAAAATATCACAATATCTCAAATGTTATATACAACATTATTTGAAAGTATATTATTTAATAGAGATATCAATATTTTCTTATATTCATTCCTTTTAACAATAATATATATAATAACTAAAAGTTCATTATTTTTAATAATCCAAATATTATTTATAATAAATATAATTTCAATATTATTCAATATATTCAAAGCAATAAAAAATAGATTTTTAAATATAATAATTGTTATTATTTTAGAGTTTATAATAATATATATTTTTATGTGGTTTTCTTTTTATTATTTACCTGACTTATTTCAATTTGATAATATTCTTGATAAAGATAGTAATGATATAATATCTGAAGAATATTGTAATTCTAGTATTCAATGTTTTTTATTAATGATTCAACAAGGAATTCTTTCATTTGGTGGAATTAGTGATTTAATTGGTAAAGTTAGTTATAAAAAAAATGTAGGATTTTTTATAATGAGATTTTTTTATGATTTAATATTTTTTTTGATAATTGTTTTAATTTTAGGAAATATTATTTTTGGAATCATAATTAATTCATTAAGTGAATTAAGAATAGAAAATAGGAATAAAGAAAATGATAAAAAAAATATTTGTTTTATTTGTCAAATTAGTAGAGATAATAGTTTAACAAAAAAAATTGATTTTGATAATCATATTCATGGAGTACATAATATGTGGAATTATGTTTATTTTCTTGTTCATTTACATATTAATAATCCTTATGAATTTAATCAAATTGAAAGTTCAGTTTGGGAAAAATTAATTCAAAAAGATTTTAGTTGGTTACCTATTGAAAAAAATGAAAATTGATTGATTCAATTTTTTATTTTTTTATAAATATTAATTAATATAATTTTTATATTGATTAAAAATATTTTTTAATATTTTAATTAAGAATTTAATTAGATATATTAAATAAATACTTACATTTAATTTATAAAGTGTTTAAAAGAATAACTTAATAAATTCTATTAATTGTATTTTTATATTTTGTACACTATATTTTACAAAATTATTTTTTAAATGATTTAAATATGCATAATTTATCTTTCATTAACTTTTGTAATATTGACTTTGCAGATTTCCTAATATTCTTATTATTTGATTCCATTAAAATTAAAAGAATTTGAAATAATTTTTTTATTTCTTCTTTATTCATTGTTTTTATGAAATTTGGAATTACATTCTCAATTTCAGACTCAATTAATGGAAGTAATTCATTTTTTTCTTCATTATTAGTTTTCTCATAAATTTGAGAAATATAATTTATTGAATTAATTATTGATTCATCATATAATTCTTTTATATTTTCAAATTTTGAAATAATATTATTTTTTATTGATGAAATTAATTTAAAAGTATCAATATTTTTTTTTGATATAATTATTTTTGGTAAATTAATTTTGTTTTCTATATCTTTTTTTGTCAAATTTCTATTAATTATAGAAAGAGTTTTATATATTTCTTTTATATCTATTTCAGTTTTTTCAATATTCTTAATGTTAGACAAAAATTTAAATAAAAAGTCACCAAAATAATAAGTAAAGTCAATTATTTCATTATATTTTTCTTCTGAGGGCTCTAAACTTGTTTCTTTTAAAAATGCTAATATATTGTTAATATATTGAAATACATTTTTCAATGTTATTTCATTTAAATTATCAATTTCATTAATTAAATAAATATTTAGAATTTTAAAAATAGATTGAAAAAAATTATTATAAATACTTAATTGTAATAAAAGAACCAATAAATTTTGATATATTAATGAATAATACTTTTTGAATTTTTGAAGATTTTTAAATATTAATTCTAATATATTTTCATATTCTTCTAATGATAAATCTCTAAAAATTTCAAATTTTTTTTTTAAATATTCTTTATTTTCACTAAATTCTTTGTTTATATCTTTAATAATTTCAATTTCATTATTATTAGAATTTATATTTGAAAAAAAATTTAAATTATTATTTTCAGATATTGAAATTATATTAAGTGAAATTTCTTCTATATTTTTCCCTTTTTTTATATCTTTAAAAAATGAATTTTCATAATTTATATACATAAATTTACTCATTAATAAACTTATTAAATGTGATTGAATAAATAAGCAATATAATATTAAAAAATTATTTTCATAATTTTCATCTTTAATATATATTGGGGCACCGTTTTCTTTTTTATTTTCAATGATTTTAATTTCATCTTCTAAACTTTCATAAATTATTTCAAACATTAAATTAATATGTAATTCTGGATCATATTTAATAATTTCATCAAGAGAATGAATAAAATTTTCTAATAAATGAATTTTTTTATCATTTATACTTATTTTATAAATACTTTTCAAAATTTTTATTAATAATTGTTTTATATCATCCCTTAATTTCTCTTCAATATAAATTTTTGATAAACTTCTTAAACATTCTTGATAATTTTCAATAAAATTTGGAATATCTTTTTCAAATTCCCTTTCAGCTTCTTTTAAAATATTTTGAATTAATGGATAAAAATCATTTATTTTTTCTAAAATAATACTTTGCATAATATTAAATAATACAATCCAACCTTTTTTAATATTTTTAACATTTTCTATAATATTTGAAAAACAGTCCATAACAGTTTCTAATTTATTAATTTTTTTTAAATTATCATTAAATATAATTTCAAAAGGTCTTAATAAGGTAGTTTCAAAATCTTTTGAAAAATTATTATTGTTTTCATTATTTAAAATTTTAATCACACTTTGTCTTAAAGAATCCATTGAATTAATAAATAAAATTTCATTTTTAGGATATCTAGAAATTATATATAAAAAATGTCCAGATATTATATTATATATAATATCTAATTCTTCTTGTGGTCTATTTACATTAAATCCTAAAACTTCTACCATTTTTTGTAAACAAAATAATCTATTTTCATTAGTTGATAATTCCATTTTTGAAATTTCACATAATGAATTAATAAATTCTTCAAGAATTTTAATGTTATATTTTATTGTTGATTCAAAAATTATATCATATGTCATAAAAGATAATTTTGTAGAATTTCTTTGATAAATTTCTTTTTTTAAAGTATTATTTTTATTATCAAATGGACAATGTTGATATTTATCTATTTTACTTATCATTTGAATAATATTTAACCAACCTGATGAAATATATTGTCCATTTAATTCTAGAAATGATATTAATGTATTTAAACATAAAATATTTTTATTATCTAATTCTTTATTATCAAAAAAGATATTAGAAGAATTAATAATTGTATTTATAAATGCATCACTTATTGTATATAATTTAATTATACCACATGTTTTTGAAAATAATAATATTGTTTCAATACTTCTTAAACATACTGCATTTTCATTATATGATACTAAAATTTTTGAAAAAATTCCTAAAAAAAAACTCCAAGAACTTTCCAAAATATTTTTAATATCATTATTATTGATTTCATATATTCCTTTATAATATTGATTAAATAATTGACATCTTTTATATAAATCTACTTTATACATAATGTCTTCAGTTTTATTTTCAAAATAATTAAATTTTAATGGCCAAGATAATATTCTATTATAAATATTACATATATATGAATAACCACAAATTCTAATATTTTCATTGTTATTAATAGTATTTTTTATGTAATCAGAAATTTTTTTAATATAATTACTCATTGGTTTAATTTTGCTTTTTTTTTTATTCATATCATTTGATATTTCAATACACATAAATGCTAATTTTGTAATATATTCATGAATATTAAATGAATATTTTTCATTACTAAAATTATCTAAAACATATTTACCAATAATAATATTAATAATTCTATTTATAATTTCATTTTCATTAACAAAAGGAAGGATATCAAAAATTAAATGAAGTGCTTCATAAATATCATAATTTTTAAAATGAAAGCTTTCAATAAAATAAGTTAAAACTTTTATATTAAATGGACTAGATTGAGATAAATAATTTGAAATTTGATTTTTATCTAATTTATTAAGTGAATATCTTATAAAAAGAGAAATTATATATGATGTATAATCATCATATGTTAAATTACTATTATTTACAATAAATTGTGATAAAAATTTTTTTATTATTTTTTCTTTATCATTTTCTTCATAAATTAAAGGAAAATCAGTAAAATAATTCATTAAATTTGAATCAATAATATTATTATCATCCTTATCATTTATTTTTATTTTATCTTTTAAATGATTAAATTCTCTTGCTGATATTATTAAATTATTTTCTTCTAAAAATTTTAAAATAAAAGATGGATTAATATTAAATTTATCAATTGCTTTATTTATTATATTTCTATATTCAATTTTTTTTTTAATTAGATTAATTTCAATTTTATTTTCTTCTAAATTTGTTTTTGATAATGAATCAAGTGTAATTGAATATAAATTAGTTATCATTTTATTAACTAAATCCAAACATTTAATTCTAAGAGTTATTAATTTTTTATTTTTGTCTATTGATTTATTATACATACCATCAATATATTTAGTTAATATTTCTAAAATTCTTTGATAAATATATGGACTATAAAATTCACAGTCAAAATTTATATTTAACTCAAAAAGGAATGAATTATTATCCATAAAAAAATCAATTAAATAATCTTTAATTTCAAAATTATCACCTGATAAAAGTGGTAAAATAATATCATTTGTTAATATTAAAATATGAGAATGAATTTCTAATTTCCAATTTTTTTTATTTAAAACAAAATTTACAATTTGAAAACATTTTTTAAATATATTTAAATCATTATTATCTTTAGAAAAAATCATAACTTTAATAATTGCAAGTAATAAATAATTAGAAATAATTGAATTTATTTTCGAATAATTTTTCATATCAATTTTCTTAATTACATTTGAAATAATATCAAGAATAATATTTTGTAAATTAATTCTTTTTTTTCCTTTTATACCAGGTTCTTCAGTATAAGCTTTCATTGCTAAAGAAAATAATTGAATCATATTTAAATATTGATTTGTAAGTTGATCTTGTTCAACATTTTTTATTATTTGTATATTTACAATATTTTCTAATTCGGATATCTTATTTTCACAATAATGTGAACATACTGGAAAATTTATTCTATCACAAAAAAAATTTGCTTGACCTCGACAATAAAAACACCAATTATATTCTCCTTTTTCAATTCCTTTTTCATTTGTTATTTCATTTTTTAATAATTTATCTATTTCATATTTTAATAGGAGATTTAAGTATTTTTGTATTTCTTTCTCATTAAAGTTAATATTTGAATAATGGGAATTATATAAATTTTCAATTTCATTTTTTTTCTTTAATAAATTGTCTTTTTGTTTAAGTAAATCTTCACATAATTGAATTAATGTTAATTCATTTTTATTTTGGTTTATATTTTTCTTTTCCATTTCTAATATAAAGAATTTTTTTTATTTTTATTTAATAAATTATATAGTTATTAAATTAATGTTTTATTTGCATTAATAATTGTTTTCAATGTTTACTATTTATAATTATATTAAAACTGTTATTTTTTTATCTCATATAAAATTTAGATTTATTTGGATATTTTAATTCAAATAAATTTTTCATACCATTTTTTTAATATTAACACTCTTATAATTAAATAATAAAATAAACCTGATTAAAAATAATCTGAAATTAGTAAAACAATTTCAAATTAAAAAAAAAATGATGAAAATTTTAAAAACCCTTCTAATAATAATTTCAATAATTTCTTTTTCTAAATCCACATTAACAGCACCAAATGGTTTATCATGGGTAGAATTTTCATCTTCAAATGAAATATCAGTACAAGGAGATTCATTCTCAGATGCATTAACATATGATTTCAAATACATAAATTCAGATGGAACAGAAAATATTTTAGAAGACCAAACATCAAGTTCAGCAAATATTCCATGTACAGCTAAAAATGGTGAAAAAATAATAATTTCATATCGTTATAAAACATCAGGTGATATTTCAGAATATTCAAATCCAATATCATTTTTTTGTGCTGATGTACCAGGGAAAATTAATACTTTTACTAATTTATTAGCTGATACTAGTAAAATTATTTTGACTTGGGAACCTCCTGATGATAATGGTGGTAGTCCTATTCTTGGTTATTATATTAAAATGAGAGAAACAGGAGAAAGTAGTTTTTCTGTTGTTTATGATGGATCTAATTATTTAACTACAACAACAACTATTTCTTCTTATAATAATAATAATTTACAATTAACTACTTATCATTTTCAAATATTTGCTATTAATATTATTGTAGCTTTGTTTAAAACTGATTTTACAGATGATGAAAATAATTCTCCTCTTTTAAGTATTGTTTTACAAAATATACCACATTATTCATATTGTATTTTAAGTGGTGATGGTTTGTCTTCTTTTACTTGGAGTGATGAAGATAAAAGTATATATATTCAAGCTTATGATTCAAGTAATACAATAATGACTTCTGGAGGTGGTATTTTTATGTATGATATTAGAGATTATTGTACAATTAATTCTTTAAATGCATATTCATTATGTGAAAGATTAACTGATACTACTGATACACATTATAATGAAAATATTTTTTCATCTGAATCAGATTATATGAGTGGTATTTTTACTGATAATAATGATGGTACTTATACAGCTAAATATAATTTAATTGCTAATGGTTGGATTACTTTAAGAATATTTCAATTATTTAGTGGTGGTTTAAGAGGACAATATTATGATAATGTTTGGTTTATGGAACCTCCTACCTTAACAGAAATTGATAATACAATAAATTTTAATTGGGGTACTAATTATATTTTTAATAGTTTATCTGATTTTCTTTCTATAAGATGGATTGGTGCTATTTTATCTCCAGAAACTGCTTTATTTACTTTTACAGTAAGTGCTGATGATGGTAGTAGAATTATAATTAATAATGAAGTTGTTTTAGATCATATTAATTCATGTTGTGATGATTGTACTTTTACTTATAATTTAGTTCAAGGAAATTATTATAATTTAATTATTGAATATGTTCAAAAACAAGGTGAAGCAAGAATGAAATTATATTGGGAAAGTGAAAGTATTCCTAAACAAATAATTCCTGAGGGATATTTGTTTTATTATGAATATTTACCAAATTCTCCATATAGTGTTGAAATAACTTCAAATTTAATTTCTTTTAAGAATTGTTATATTGAAAATTTAGATAGTAAATTATATGTAGGAAAAAAAACTTCATTTAATATTATTCCTGTTGATATACAAGGTAATGTAATGACAACTGATGAAACAGCATTTCAAAGTTTATATTTTTCAATATCTTTAATTAATTCTGATTCTTCTATTACAAATGGAAATATATATACACAATCTACATATGATAGTACAAAGGTTAAATTTACAGGAAGTTTTGTTCCTTTAATCCCAGGAACTTATAATTTAATAGTTTCAAATGGAGGAGAATATATAAAAAATAATCCAATTGAATTAACTGTTTTATTTGGTGATGTGAGTGAAGTTTATTCAACAATTTCTAATTTAGATACTTCAGATAAAACAGCTGGATTAGCTTTTAATTTTCAAATAAATTTATATGATGTAATGAACAATAAATATTCTACTGAACCTACTATTGATCCTGATATAACATTAATAGCAAATTGTTTAAATTCAAATAATTATCAATCACCCTTGAATATTGTAGATCCTAATTTAAATTTAGCTGATAATTATGCAGGAAATGCAGAATCAAATTCAGATGGTACATATAAATTAAGCATGACAATTTTAAAAGCAGGAACATATGAAATGTATATTTATATCAATAAAAAAAAAATTACAAACACTCCATATTCAGTAGAAGTAATTCCTACATTAATAGATGCTGATAAATGTTTAAGTGAAACATTATCTAGTAATATAGTTAATAGTGGAAATACTATAATAATAAAATATCAATGTAGAGATATGTATGGGAATAATATTAAATCATTATTAACTACTATGAATGAAAATTCTGCAAAAATAATTTCTTTAAGTGATACTTCCTATTCTGAAAGTGGTACATTAAGTGATATTAGTGGTATGGAAGGTTGTTATGAAGGTTCATTTACTCCTATTAAATCTGGTACTTATAATATTACTATTTCTATTAATAATATTTTAATTCCTCAAATTAAAATTGTTGTTAATCCATCAAATGCTGATTATACAAAATCTATAGTTATAATTACTAATTTAAAATCAAGTTATGTTGTTGGTGAGTATATTCAATTTCAAATTATATCATATGATATTAATGATAATTTAGTGGATACTGATACAACTTCTGAATATAAAATTATTCCTTTGGGAACTGATCCATCTAATACTTTTAATAATATAGAATATACAGCTCAAAGTTTAGGAAATGGAATTTTTACATATAAATTACAAATAACATATATTGATACTTATACTTTTAATGTGAAATTAAATAATAATGATATAGTAAATTCTCCATTTTCAAATATAAAATTTACACCTGATATTGCAAGTGATTATAGTATAATAAGTACTTACATTAGTAATGATATTGTGGCAGGAAGTACTAATAATATTTATAAAGTAAAATTATATGATCAATATAATAATTTAATAACTGATCAAGGCAATGAAACTATTGTTTTAGATTTTATTAATACTCATAATACTTCTATTACTTATTCATTTATTGGAAAATATAATTATGATTCAATAAATTATGAAAATTATTTATTTAATAGTATTACAATTGATAAAATTGGGACATATAGTATATCACTTAAAATAACAAATAATTTTGGTTTAATTGGTTATTATTATCAGAATGTTGATTTTCATAATTTATTAAGTAAAAAATCACTTAATTATCATCCAACCTTATATTCAAAATATTATACTAGAATAGATGAAACAATAGATTTTAATTTAGGATATTCTTCTTTTATGGATAATTATCCCAGTAAATTAATTTCTGTTGTTTGGGAAGGTTATTTGAAACCTGATTCTTCAGAAATATATACAATAACATTTGAAGTACAAGGAAGAATATTAGTCTATATAAATAATATTTTAGCAATTTCTTATTCAGATACTAAAAATTCTGCTACAAGTTCAACAGATACAAAAAATTATGTAAACATTGCTTTAGATTCCTCTGTATATACCCCTATAAAAATATTATATATAAAAGACGAAGATGTATTAATAACAGTTATTAAAATGTATTGGGAAAGTGATACAATTGATAAACAAATAATACCAAAATATAATTTATATAGTGATTTATATAATGTTGATGAAAAAACATTAACAGTTATTAATGCAGATACATCACCAAATACATTAACAATTTTAACTGATAATTATAATGAACAATGTTCTTTAAATGGTGTTAGTACATTTACTTTTCAAATATATGATTTATATGATAATATACAAACTTTAAATCAAGATACGATAACTGCATATTTTCAAAGTGCAATTGATAGTACATTAAAATATACATGTTCTATTTCATATGATTCATCTAACTATATTTATACTGTTTCATATACCATTACTTCATCAGGAGAATATAATTTATTCATTTCTATTTTAGTAAATGGTGTAGGTAGTGAAAATATTTTAAGTTCATTTAAAACTTTTTCTTGCTTAAGTGAAAGTAGTTCAGTTACAATTGATACATCAAAAACTGTTGTTTCAGGTGATGGATTACACACTGCAATAGCAGGTGAAGATTCATATATATATTTACAATTATATGATTCGTTAAATAATAAAATTTCAGCTTCTATAAATAATTTAAACATCCAAAGTTCAATTTCATCAAATGATGAAACAGTAAGTAATGAAAATATATATTATGATTCATCACTTGAGAAATATGTTATTAAATATATTGCTTATAGCACAACAAGTGAATATAATATTGTAATAAGAGTAAGTAATACTCAAGTTTATTCTGACACAATGACATTAAAAAATAATATTCCTTCTAATATTAAAAGTGTATATAGTGGTTTGTCTTCAAGTATCTCAGTTAATTTTGATTCTTCAAATTCATTTAATATTATTTTAAAAGATTCATACTCAAATTTAGTTGTTGATCAAAGATATAATATTTATTCTGTTATTGATGGTAATTTTGATAAAGTTAAAGGAGTTGTAACTGAAGATATTAATGATTTATCTTTATATTCTGTAACTTATTCAATTAGTGCTTTAAATGATACATATAGTGGATGTGGTATTGGAAAAATTAATTCTTATGCTTTGAAAAATGGGATTAAAGAGTTTATTTATAATAATTATTATTTAAGTGGAAATTATAATGTTTCATTAACTACAAATGAAGTTTCACTTTCTTTGGAAGAAGATGATCTGTTATTAGGCTTATATGATAAATTATATAAAAGTATTCAATTTAATTTTTATTTTAAAGCTTCTTATAATGAAGACTATACATTTATTTTGGATACAAATAAAAATAATATTAGATTATTCATAGATGATGTATTAGTGATAAATTCTTTTGATTCTGAATTAACAACTCAATATTCATATACAAAAAAATTAGTTGCAAATACATTTTATAATTTTAGATTAAATATATATATTGCTGAAAGTTTAGTTTCAATTTTATTAAGTTATTATAGTACTACTGAACAAGTAACTTCAATGAATTCAAATAATGGAAATGTTTTTTATGATATAGGAGAAGGTGTATCAATAGAAAATAAACAAGTTAATATTTTAACATATTCACCTCCATCAAAAATAACTACTTTTTATGAAAGTACTTCATCTTATAGTCAAACTAGTGTAACTTTTAATTGGGAAGCACCATCTGATAATGGATGTAGTGAAATTACAAATTATAAAATAAAAAAATATGATTCATCAACAAGTTCTTATATAGATTTAGAAACTGTTTCAAATACAAAATTTACATATACTGATAGTTCAAGTAGTATAACAGCTGGTAATGAATATCAATACAAAATTTTGGCTATTAATGCAATTGGTGATGGTAAAGAGAGTGATGCTTTATCATGTTATAGTATTACTTTAAGTACTCAACCTTTGAATTTAGATATTAATACATATGATGAAGAAAAAATTAAAATTTCATGGGATGTTCCATCAGATACAGGAACTGGTGATAGTTCATATCCTATTAAATCTTATTATCTAGAATATAAAGATTCTACAATTAGTAATAATGAATATACAGAAATATATTCTGGAACTGATACCTCATTTTTATATAATGTTAAAACAAATAAATTAATATATGGTCATACATATTATTTTAAAATATCATGCTCCACTCAAAGAGGAAATTCTACATCATATACTGAAAAAGCATATTTATATAGTTCAACACCATCTAAACCGTTATCACCTCCTATAATAGATTCATCAAATACTAATAAAAACCAAATATCATTTTCTTATTTTCCTGTTACTTCATCAAATGGTGCTGCAATTACTAAATACAATATATATATAAATGGTGATACAACACCAATTGATAATGGATTAAATTT
The DNA here is from genome assembly GCA_023806865.1 of Isotricha sp. YL-2021a. NCBI lineage: Eukaryota > Ciliophora > Litostomatea > Vestibuliferida > Isotrichidae > Isotricha > Isotricha sp. YL-2021a. Next base: position 27,248 of record JAJJLH010000205.1, read on the forward strand.
GCAATATACATATACATCAGTAACAGAAGGGGATGGATATTCTTTTCAATATTCAGCTGTTAATTCCAATGGTGAAGGTCCAAAAAGTGATTTATCATTAAGAATGCTTGCTGCAGTGTTACCATCAGCACCTCAAAATTTAATGAAAGATTCATCAAATTTAGTTAAAGGATATATATCAATAATATGGGATGCACCAAATGATAATGGTGGATTAGAAATATTAGGATATAAAATATATTTAAATAATATTTTAAATACTATTGTTCAAAGTAATGTTTTATCATATAATTTCTCAAATTATATAAATCCATATATTAGTAATACAATAAGTGTAAGTGCTTATACTATTTTAGGAGAAGGGGATAAAATAACAATAAATGATATTTATTCAACATCAATTCCAGGAAAAATAACTTCTATTACTTTAGTAAGTGTATCTTCTAGTCAAATTTCAATTAAATGGAATAGTCCTAGTGATAATGGTGGAAGCTCTATTACTTCTTATGATGTTAGGAAAAATGATGGAAGTGAATTTGGACAAAATTATGATACTGAAATACAAGTTACAGATAATTCATATACATTTTCTTCTTTATCCATATCTACTTATTATTCAATTCAAGTAAGGGCAAATAATATTAATGGAAATGGAGAATGGAGTAATTATGTTACTTATTATACAGCAGATGCTCCTGATGATGTTACAAATTTTAAAATTGATAAAAGTAAAACTAATACAACTCAAATATTTCTTACTTGGGATATTCCAACAAATAATGGTGGATGTGAAATATATGGTTATAAAATTTATTTATCAGATGGTACTTTATTATATAATGGAAGTTATCCTTACTATATTTTTAATTATGCAAAAAATATTATTTCTTCTACATATTATACATTTAAAATTTACTCATATAATTGTCAATATGATAGTACAACAGGAGTTACAGTATCTGGTTATAGTGCAAAAGTTCCAGATAAAATGAATCCATTAGTTATATATGAATATACAAGTACTACAAGTGTAATAGTATCAATTGATAATTCAGTTTATGATGGAGGAATGCCTATTAAATATTATAATATTTATAAAGATCAAACTAAATTAAGTCCATCATATGATATTTCATCAGTTGCTAGAAATAATAAAATTACAATTGATAGTTTAACTTTGGGAACTGAATATCATTTAAGTATTAGTGCTGAAAATATTATTGGTGAAGGTGAAGTTTCAGAAGAAATTAAATTTACTTTTGCAAATCCACCAAGTATACCACAGAATGTTGAAATTAGTAAAAATGGTAATTATTTTTATATTACTTGGTCAGCCCCTTCATCCAATAATGGAGATGATTCAATTGGATATAAAATTTATTTAAGTTATTATATTGATAAGACAAAATTAAATTATTATAATTTAATTTATGATACTGAAAAACAGAATGGAATATATAAATATAAATTTGTAAATGAAACAAAAATTTCAATATTAGAAGGAAGATTATATTATGTATATATTGTATCATATAATTCAGCAGGGGAATCAAATAAAGTATTCTCTCAATTTAAATATGGAAAATTACCAACAATACCATATAATTTAAAAGTAAATGATATAAGCATTTCAAATAATTACATTAAAATCCAATTTAAAAATGATTTATCTGGAAATATTCTTCCAATAACAAAATATTCTCTACATAAAAATTATCTTCCATCATCAACTGTAAATGATATAAAATATACAATATCTTCAATAACTTATGATTCAGATGGTCATTTTATAATTAGTGACACAGATTCAATATCATCATATAGTATTGGAGATAAAGTAACATATAAATTAAAAAGTATAAATGAAATAGGAGAAAGTGATTATTCATCATTATTAACAGTTACATTATCATCTTTACCTAATCCACCATTAAATTTAACAATTAATGAAAGAATAAATAAAACATCAATTTCAATTAAATGGGATTCTGATACTATAATTACAAATAATATTCCTACTTTAGGATATGTTATATATATTTATTTTAATTCTATAATTGAAGATACTATTACTACAACTGGAGTAGAATATACTTTAAGAAATTTAATACCTGGGAGAAAATATGAAATGTATTTAAAATCTATGAATGCTTTAGGTGAGAGTGAAAGTTCAAGCAATACCATACAATTTTATGCAGGAACTATTCCTTCTAAAGTTTTAAATGTTAAAAGAGATGAAAATAAATTAAGTAAAACTTCAATTTCTATTTTATTTGATCCACCTGAAGATAATGGTGGGAATTCAATATTGTATTATTATATATATAAAGCTGATGATAATTCATTACTTAAAACTATAGACACTTCTACAATTACAAGTGATTTAGGAGAAACTTTTTCATCACTTACTGCAGGTGAAAAATTAAATTTAATTATCATACCTGAAAATATTATTGGAAAATATGAAAATGAGGAAATATATTCTTTCGTATGTGGGACTTATCCTACAGAGCCATCTGCTCTTTCTTTAAAAAAAATAAATGTTATTAATTCAAATGGGAATAAATGTAATGTTTATATTTCTTGGTCTGCTCCTTCTGATAATGGTGGTACTTCAATTATAAAATACACTCTTTATATAAGTTCAGATGGTATTCAATATGATCCACATAATTTAAATATTCCAACTTATTCTATATCTTCATATTTAATTACTAATTTAAATTTAGGAAGTACATATTATGTAAAAATTATGGCATATAATATTATAGGTGCTAGTGATGAATATATTGATAATTTTATTCCAAGTTCAGTTCCATCAAAACCATTAAATTTAGCAGTTTCAAGTACAGATACTCAAATTATTAATTTAGAATGGGATAAACCTTTAAATAACTATGGTTCTTCAATAACAACATACAAAGTATATTATATGGATATTACTTCATCATCTTCTTCAATTCAAAGTGTAGAAACTAATAGTGTAATAACTTCATATCAATTAAATTCACTCACTGCTGATATACAATATAAAATATACATAACTGCAGTTTCATCAAATGGTGAAAGTCCAAAAAGTAATTCTATAATAAGCTATTCATCTGCTGTTCCAAAAAATTTACAAAAACCAAATTTAATAGCAGGTACAAGAACCTCAAATTCATTTCAAATAACATTTGATACAACATCTATAATATCATCTCTTCCAATATTAGGTTATGATGTATTAGTAAAAGATTTAAATACAGAAAATTCAGATTATATAACAGTGTATGATGGCAAATATATTAATAATGTAAACACAGTAACTATTTCAAATCTAAAAAATGGACATTATTATAATATAATATATTATGCATATAATAAAGCAGGAAAAAGTGATAAAAGTGAAATATTAAAATTACTTTGTGGTTCAGTTCCTTCCCCTCCATCTAATTTATTATTAACATCAGTATCATCAACAAATATTGAAATATCATGGTCATTTACAGATTCAAATAATGAAGGTAGTAATATTCAAATTACAGGATTTTATATTTATAATAATGGTGTATTGTTAAATAATAATTTATTAAGTAGTGATACTCTTACATATTCAATATCAAATTCTCAAGTTGGTACTACATATGTAATAACATTAACAGCAAAAAATGAAATTGGTGAAAGTTCACATAGTGACTCCTTAAGTATTGTTGCTGTTGATTTACCAAATCCACCAATATTATCCTTAACAAAAAAAGATACAAATTATTGTATGTTATCTTGGACATCAGTTACAGCACCAACAGGTTCTACAATATCTAAATATATATTATATAATGATGAAAATATTATTTATCAAGGTACTTTATTAACATATACACATTCATCTTTAGAAATTAATAAAAGTTATTATTATACAATTGTCTCTGTTAATGAAGCAGGAAGTTCAACTGAATCAAATCAAATTGAATGTTTAACAAATCCAATTTCAAATTCTCCTGGTGCAATTACTTTAATTTCTTCAAGTAATACAAATATAAAAGTTAAATGGACTCCTCCTTCAATTACTTATTCAAGTATAGCTAATTATAATTTATATATGAGAGAATATAATTCAGGAAATGATTTTACTGTAATTTATACTGGAAGTGATTTACAATATGATGTAACATCTGGAATTACTGAATTAAAACAATATGAATTTAAAGTAAGTGATGTTGATGCTGAAGATAGAGAAAGTGATTATAGTAATATTGCTATTTTTTATGCTGCAAGTGTTCCTACTACTATTTCTGATTCTAGTATAACTTTGGAAAATTATAGTAAAAACCAAATTAAAATTTCTTGGACATATACAACAACAGGAAATGAATTAACTTTATTCTATTATATTTTATATATTGAAGGGAATGATTATAAAAAAAAAATTTATGTTGCAGATAAAACATATTATATTGTAAGTGGATTAACATATGGAGAAACTTATTCTATTAATATTAATTCAGTTAATGCAGTTGGTGAAAGTGATAATAGTACAAGTAAAAGTATTACAGTTATTTATAATCCAGATCCCCCATCAAATATGAAAATAACATCAATAATAGAGAATGCATCTGATAATACATATTGTGATATTAATTTATCTTGGGAAATATCAAATAAAGATAGTGAACCAAATATGAGTATAACAGGATATTCAATTAGTGCTTTTTTGGTTGATTCAGATGATTCTGTTGATACTAATGAAATATCTCTTTATGATACAAATAGTAATACAAATACTTATTGTACAGTTACAGGAAAATTATTAAAAGGAAAATCATATTTAATGAAATTTTATTCATATAATACACTCAAATCATTAACTTATTCATCATTAACTTCATTGATTTCATTAAAACCTGAAAAAATAACTTCTGTACAAATATTATCAAGATCAACAAATTCAATAGAATTACAATGGGATATTCCTAATAGTGATACATCAATATTATATTATAAAATATATTTATTAAATGGAACTGAGTTATATACATATATTAATAGATATATTTTTGAAGATTTAACAACAGGTTCTTCATTTTCAGTTCAATTATCCTCAACAAATTATATTGGTGAAAGTGATATAAGTGATTCTTTTTCATATACAATTTATGGTTTACCATCATCACCAATTAATATTTATTTAGATTCCTATAGTAAAAGTAATATTAAAATAAAATTTAATCCATCAAATAATGATGGTGGAAATACAATAACGAAGTATAACATTTATAGAGGAATTGATAACACATTAAGTAGTTTTACTAAAATTGATACATTAACAAATTCAATTGATTCTTCTTTATTAGAATATGATGACACAAATGTTTTATCATGTGTAAATTACTATTATACAATAACAAGTGAAAATTCATATGGAGAAAGTGAATTATCACTTGATTATTATATTAATGTCAAAACTCAATCTTCACCTGAAAATTATAATTCAGAAACACCAACAGTAAGTAAAATTGGTGATAATTCCCTTCTTATTAAATGGAATGAAATTTCATCAAGTAATAATGGTGGATGTTCTGATGATATAAAATATAAATTATATATGAGTAAAAGTGATGATTCTTCATTTAATTTAATATATGATGGAATTGAATTGTTTTATTCTGTTTCAAATTTAAATAATTATGAATATTATTATTTTAAAGTAATTGTATATAATTCAATTGGAGAAAGTGAAAGTTCAATTTCAACAAAAATTTTAACAGGTAGTTTACCATCATCTCCTTCAAATTTAAAATTAGTTTATAGAAAAGATAGGTTATTAAATGGAAATGGAGAAACATCAATAAAAGTTAAATGGGATTTAATGTCAGATTCTATTTTAGGATATAATGTATATTTTTCAACTGATGGTTCATCATATGATAATGTAAATCAATGTAAAGAATTATCATCAACAATAAATTATTGTGAATTAACTTCTACTTCAAATTCAATTTCTGAAGGAAATTATTATTATATTGTTGTAACTTCATATAATATTATTGGTGAAAGCGATTATTCAAATATATTAAAAATTATTGCAGGTGAAATTCCGTTAAAGCCGACTGAAGATTTGACAATTAATACATATCCAAAATTAAATTTAATAAATATTCAAATTCCAAGTTCAGCTATTACATCATCAATTTATGGTTCTATAAATCCATCTAAGTATTATATTAAAATGAATGATAATATTATTAGTAGTTCTATTAGTACTGTTGTAAATATTGATGGATTAACTATTGGTTCAACATATACATTTAAATATGCTTTAAGTAATATAATTTTTGATAAAAATAATTTAAATAATGAAGATTTAAATTATGGAAATGAAATTTCAGTTTTTTTAACTGAATTACCTGATCAAGTCACAAATGTTCAATTTGATTCAACTACATTAAATACAATATACCCTGATAAAGTTAAAATAACATGGAATCCTTTATCAACAAATACAAATCTTCCTCTTTTAAAATATATAATAACAATAACAGATATAACAAATAGTAACTCAGAATCAGAAATTGAAATTTCACCAATATTATCATCATATTTAATAACATCACTAACTCCAGGAAATAAATATTCATTTAAAATAAAAGGAACAAATCAAATAGGAAATGGAAAAGAATCAGATTCAATATCAATGATATCTGGAATAAAACCAATTGAAATGAATTCACCTATAATTTCATCATATACTAAAAGTTCAGTTTCTTTAACTTGGACATTACCTTCGAATTTAAATTCAGGTGGTACAACTTCTACAGGATTAACAATTAGTAATTTTAAATTATATATGAATTCAATATTAATATTAACTACGTCAGATTCATCAACTTTATCTTATACAATATCAAATTTAAATACTGGTAACACTTATATTTTTCAATTAAGTTGTACAAATATTTTTGGTGATAGTCCCTTATCAGATGAAACAACATTAACTTTAGCTACTTATCCATCAGCACCTATAAATTTTATTATAAATTCACAATCATCAACATCGATTTCCTTATCTTGGGATAAACCAACATTTAATGGAGGTAATCCAATAATTAAATATGAATTAATGATATATAATTCTGATAAAAGCTCTATTATATTAACTGAAAGTGAATTGACTACAACTTCATATACTTTTATAAATAGTATAACTGCAGGAAATACTTATATTTTTACATTAAGAGCTATTAATCAATTTACTATCAATAATCCTGATACTACTAAATATATTTGGTCAAGTGATTTAATTGGTTATGCTTATGATAATCCATCTAAAATTGAAAATATATATATTCAAAATGTCGAAAAATATAGTGGAGATATTTATTGGACAGGTTTATCAACAACAGAAGAATTTGGTTATGATTCTTCTGTTAATTATAATTTGGAAGTTTCATATGGAAGTGTTGATTATTATCTAATATATTCTGGTATTTCTAACACTTATTCTTTTTCAGTTCCTGTATATGATGAAACTTATTCATTTAGATTAAGAGTAAATAATAGAATTGGTTATAGTGATTATAGTAATATTTTGACAATAAAATTTAATTCAATACCAGAACAAATGTCTCCTCCAACTTTAGATGAATTAAATTCAGATAGTAGAAATAATAAAATACCATATATTAAAGTATCATGGACAAATAGTAATAATGACATTTCAATAACTGGTTATAAATTAGAAATGAGATTATCAACGGATTCAGATACAGAAATTAATACTATATATGAAGATACAAATATAAATACATTATCATATACAATATATCAAGATAATAATAATATCATTGTAGGAAATACATATTATTTTTATATAAGTTGTAAAAATGAAATAGGTTATTCTATTAGAAGTGAAAAATTAAGTGTTTTATTTGCAACTGTTCCAGATGCTTTAACAATTTTAACTTATGATTCAAATTCAATAACAAAAACCTCTGTAACTTTATCATGGTCAATTTCTGATGTTTTTAACGGAGGAAGTGAAATACAAGGATACATTTTACAAAATAAATTATCAACAGATACATCATATTCAAATAGTAAAACTATATCAGGTATGAGTACATTAACATATACATTTTCATCATTATCAACAGGTTTAACATATAATTTTAGAATAGCAGCCTTTAATACTATTTCTGATATAAGTTTATTAAATTTCAGTAATGAAATTTCAGTTTTAATAGCTACTGTTCCAGGAAAAATTACAACTTTTGAACAAGATTTTACAAATTTAGTAAAAAATCAAGTAACAATAAAATGGAAAGCACCATCTGATAATGGTGGATTAGCAATAATATCTTATAAAATAAAAAGAGAAACAACAATAGGAAGTAATACATATATTTTAATTACATCAATAATATCATCGACAAATACTTTTTCATATTCTGATACATCACCAACATCTCCAACTCAAAAATATAAAATTTTATGTAATAATAATGTAGGTGATAGTGAAGAAAGTGATGAACTTGATACATATGTAGGAATTAAACCTGGGAAAGTTACAGGTTTGTCAGCAACATCAATTAGTTCTACTTCAATTACATTTAAATATGAAGCACCAGATAATGTTAATGATTTAAATAATCCTATTGATCATTATTATATTATTTCTTCTTCACCTACATCATATACTGATAATCCTTATGATAATAGTTTACTTTTATCTTATACACTCAATTCTATTTCCTCAACTACTGGAAGTTCTTTTAAATTCAAAGTTTGTGCTCATAATAATTTAGGTTATGGTGATTATTCTGATGAAATTACAATATTAAATTGTGATTCTCCCAATACTCCTATTATTACAGTTAATTCAAGAACTGCTGATTCTATTACTTTTTCTTTTTCTCCTCATGCTGATGATATTACCGACACTTCATGTCAAATTCAAACATTTGAATTTTATAGAGAAAGTTCACTAATTTTTTCTGGAGCAAATCATATTTTATCATATACTGATTCTGGGTTAACAAATGGAGTAACTTATTCATATACTTTAAAATATTTTAATATAGTTAAAAATTCAGGAAATGTGACTGAATCTTATATTATAGGAGCAATACCCAATAAACCCAAAAGTATAACTATTGATTCAGTAGATAAAGATGGAAATTTAAAAATTAGTTGGACAAATGATAATGGAGACAATTCAAATGTAGAAATTACATCAAATACAATTTTAATTGCATTAGCAAGTGATGATTATGATGAATCAAATAAAATAACTGTCACAGACATGACATCTTTATCATATACATGGAATGATCGAACAACTGGAAGTGAATATAAAATAAAAATAAGTGCAACTAATTCAATAGGTGAAAGTGATTATTCCTCAGAAATAAAAGTAAAAATTGCATCTCCTCCAGATCAAGTTTCATCATTAACAATATCTTCATTATCAAGTTCTTCAATAACAATATCATATACAATACCATCAACTGATAATGGAGATTCTATAACAGGATATAATATATATTTAGATAATTCTTTATTGGATACAGTTACGGAATTAACATATACATATTCATCACTTAACAAATCAACACAATATAAAATGAGTGTTTCAGCTATTAATTCCATTGGAGAAAGTTCTTTAACTTCAATTACTTTTTATGCTTGTGATGTTCCTTCAAAACCAGGAATCCCAACATTGATTTCTTCAACTAGTAATACAATAAACTTTAAATGGAATTATCCTAATGATAATGGAGGATGTACAATTTTAGAATATGAAATTTATTATAAGAATTCAGATGATAATGATTTTGTAAGTCTTGCAACTATTACTAATATTTATAATTTAGAATATAGTCATACTATTTCCAATCCATCGACTAATAATTTTTTATACAAGGTTAGAGCTAAAAATAATGTAGGATATTCTGAATTTGGTGAAACTGCAACTTTATCTTTGTCAAGTTAAATTGTTTTTATAATTATTATAAATTTATATAATATTATATATATTATATTAATTTGAAATTTTTTTAAATTTAAAATATAAATTAATAATTCTTTATATTAAAAATAATAATATTTATTATATACTATAAGAACCTTGAACAAGATATCTCAAAAAATTTTTAGTATCATCATCCTTAATTTTATTTTCAAAATCAAAAATATCCTCCATAGAACTTTCTTCAATAATTTTCCTAACATTATCATTTTCAATATCATACCCTTCACAAATTAAATAAGTCTCATGAGAAGTAACTCTCGAAGATGAAGGTTTAAAATAAAAAACATTATCAAACAAAATTTTAACTTTCTCATAATAAAAATCTGACTTGACAGAATATAAATCACTACTAGCAACTTCATCATAATCATCCATTGCTCCAACCTTAAACATTTTTGCAACAAACTTCCCACCATTCCTAAGTAACTTCATAACAATAACAAGAGAAAAAATAATCAATTCAACTTGCATATACATATCAACATCAATTAATCCAGTAACATCAGGAGCACCATCGAAAATAATAACATCTACTTTTTCATTATTAAAATGACTTAAAATTTTCTCTATTGTATCTTGTCTAGTAATATCACCTTTAATAATATTAACACCTTCAATTGGAACAATATCTTGTATATCAACTGAAACAATTTTTGCATTTTTATTTGATTTTGTTAATATTCGAAGCATTTGAGTCCAACTTCCAGGAGCTGCACATAAATCTACAAATTTTGATGAGTTTGATAATATGTTGTAATTGTATTGTATTTCTTTTAGTTTATATACTGATCTTGCACGATATCCTTCTTCTTTTGCTTTTCTGTAAAAGATATCTCTTTTGGAATAGGAAATGTTACGGAAGGATGTACCTAGTTTTTCTGATATTGGTGAAGAAAGCATTTTTAAGGGTTATTTTTTTGGAAAATATTTTTTTTTTTTATTTTTTTTTTTGTTTTTTGTTAAATTTAAATAAATGAATAGTTCTCATAAAGAAATTCCGATTGAGGAATTGGAAAATAGAGAAAAGTTATATGAATATTATTATAGTTTAGTTGAAGAAATTAAAGGAGAACCAATTAAATTAAGTTCTGAAGAATATGAAGATAATTTATTAACAACTAATATTAGTACAATTCTAAATTATATTAAACAAATTGTACCAATTCTGATAAATAAAAAAATAGAAGATTATCAAAAAATTTTTAGTTTAAATCAAAATAATATTCATTTAAGGAATTTAAAAAATTTTAAAGATAAAAATAATATAAATGATATTATTCACCAGTATGAAAATCAATTAAGAAATTATGAAAGTCAATTAAGATTTTATCTAAAGAAAAATCTAATATATAAAATTCAAAAAGAATCAATGAAATCTAAAATAAAATTATATATAGAAATGGAAGAAGAATTTGAAATATTAAAAGAAAAATTAAAATATGATAATGGACAATTTTTAAATAATGATAGAAAAGAAAATGAAATAGAAATATTAAGAAGAGAAAATTCAATTTTAAAAAAAGAAATTTCAAAATTAGAAGAAGAAAAAAAAATTTCTGATACAAAAAGAAAAAAAGATAAAGATATAATCTCAGAATTAAAAAATCAAATAGAAAAATTATCCCAAAAAGTAAATAAATTAGAAGAAAATCAAAAAGAAATAACTGCAAATTCAAATAATTCAAGTATAAATATAAATATAAATAATAATGGAAAAAGAACATCAAAATGGATAATTAAACAAGATTATGATTCAAATTCAATTTCTAAAAAAAATGAAAATTCAATTTGTTTTAAAAAAAAAAAAAAGATTAAATCAAATTTTGATAAAAGAAAAGGGAATATAGGTTTAATTGAAAATATAACTTTTTCACCTTGTAATCATAGATTATTAAATAAATATAATAAAAAAACTTTATCACCTTCAAAATATTTACAACATCATAAAACAAATTCTTTAAAAGAAGAGAAAAAAAAAATAAAAAAGATAGCAAAATATTTTAGTTGTAATAGTTCAAATTCTGATTTTTCAAAAATTTCAAATTTAATTCCAAATGCTAAATTATATATATCTAAACAAAATAATTCAAAACAAATTTTTTCATCTCTTTCAAGATTATATATGTTAGGTTCAAAAAGTTCAAAAAATATCAATAAATCATCATTAAATATAATAAGATCTAATTCAAGTGAATTAAAATAATTTTTTTTTATAAAAAAAAAAATAATACAGGTTTTATTATTATGTAATTATCATTTTGTAATTGTAATTAAATATAAAAAAGAATTTGTAAATATATAATTATATTTTTAACTATTATTTTCTTCCTCTTCCTTTGCCTTTCTTTCCTTTTCTAATTCTTCTGCAGTTTTAGGAACTTCCAAACCTAATTCTCTCATAATATCTCTTTTATCACTTGCAAAAGCTTCTTCAGCATATTTTAATTCTAATTCTCTTTCTACTTCATTTTCAGGTTCTTTCTTTTCATCACCAGCATTAGCACTATTAATTTCTTCTTCAATAACTTTAAATCTCATTTCCATATATTCCTGTCTACTAATTTCATTATCAAAGAATTGTTTCATAATATTTTCTTCATCTGAAACTTTCTCATAAAATAATTTAGGAACTTCAATTAAAGTCATTTGACCAGAAACATCACCAATACACATATATTCAATAATTTTTTTAGTTTGATTTTCAACAGTTTCATCAACTGGAGGTGAATATCTAAAAATAGTAATTGATGTTACTTTTTCTTTTATAATTGGATCCTTTATTGATGGCTTGTGACTCTCATCTAAAAAGTCCCAAATATCAATTTTACCATTTGATCTACATAAAAATAATACTCCTGGTCTTGATGGGGAAAATGTACCACAAGTATATGATGATTTTTTTAAATTTGGTGATATGAATATTGGTTTAACTCTACTTTTACTCCATAAACAAAAATGGAAATCATGTACAGTGATGAAAATGTCTTTGAAAAAAGGTGATATTTGGAAAAATAAAACAGGTCTGTAATATCTATTATAATAATGATTTATTACATTTGCTGCTGGATTATCTGTTGTATTTTTTATTGAATTATCTACACAATATACTCTTCCTTCATCAGTTGATACATAAAATAAAATTTTATCCTCTAATGGTTCAATTTCAAGACCTGTTCCATTTATTTTTCCAATAGCATCTACTTTATTTATTTCAATATGTTGAGTTGATATATAAGGATTTATATCATTTTGATTTGTTGATTTTGGATCACCTAAATTTAAACCTTTATAATCCCAAACTATAACTTGACCATCTTCACTTATTGATGCTATTGTACAACATTCTTTCTCTTCTGGTATGAATGTAATTTGTTTTTTTTTATTCATAACATAACCTGGAGGAAACCATTTTAATCCTCTAACTTTTCCTTTATGACTTTCTAATAATGATGATATATTATATATATAATAATCTTTTATATTTGCATGTTTCATATACATATTAACATCAGTATTTTGATGTTCTCTTAAAGTTGACATTAAATCAACAAATTTAATAAACATTAATTGACCTGATGATAAAGCAATAACTAAATAATTATTATTAACAGGAGAAAATTCATAACTAGTAATTTCACATGGTGTCTTAACAGTAAAAATAGGAGAATTTTGTTCAACATCTTTAATATTCCAAAATAATATTTCTGAAGTATATGGAATACCTTCTACTTTAATACTTTCATCAAAAGTATAATTCCTTAATAAAGAATGAGTAACAAAAGGATCAGTTTCTGTTAAACCTCTTATTATATGAACACTTTTTTCTTTTTTTGCTTTATTCCCTGCTGAATTATCTCTGAAAGTTCTAACTTCATCTTCATCATTCCCATTCTTTTTCTTACCATCTTCACCTGTAAATTGATTAAATTTATCTAAATCAAAATCATTTTTAAATATATTAATTGTTTCATTGCTTTGTAATGCTTCTTCCATTCTTAAAGTAACTTTATTAATAAAGTTTTCAACTTGATTTAATAAATTTGCTGTAGTTAAATATTTAGTACTTTTATCTAAGAATTTATCTTTAATATCATTTAAATTATCTTCAACTTGAGTGAATGAATTAACATAAATTTTTTTAGCAACTTGAAATGTTTTTGTTGTTGATGAATTAGCAGTTTGAAATCCCATTTCAATTGAAGATCTTTCTTGTAATGGATATTCATTTGCAAGTTTAACTCCTTTTACTTCATTATTACCTACTGTTTGTTCTTCATTTGCATTTTTGTCTTGAAATAAATTTACAATTGGTGCTTCAAATTCTCTTTTTTTTCTCCATATTACTGTTTTAAATAATTCTTTTCTTTGAGGTATTATCTCACTATTAAAATTTTCTGTTGGTAAAATTTTTGAATCTGGGTAATTTTTATTTCCTATGAAATATCTTTCTTTGAAACGTTCATGTGGACCTGAAAATAAATCTTCATCACGAACATCTGTTGCAGCTCTCATTGCTGTCTTTTTTATTGCTTCAATTTCATCTAATGAAGCTTCCGTCATTTTTATTTAAATTTATGTAACTTAAGGATTTAATTAATCATATATTTTAATTTTTATTAATTATAAATCAATTATTTATTTTTTATTATTTATTAAAAATTTCAAAATTATTTTTTTAATTTTGTTAAAATGATAAGTATTTGATTATTATATTTCATATGAATATGAATAAAATAAATATATGTTAATTATAAATTAATTTAAATTGGGGATTGGGGAT
>JAJJLH010000206.1:0-41996 GCA_023806865.1 Isotricha sp. YL-2021a
TCCCCAATCCCCAATCCCCAATCCCCAATCCCCAATCCCCATTTCCTATTTTAAAAAATAAAAAAATAATAATTTATTTAATAAAGCAAACACTTAATTTATATTATAATTTTTTAATATTTTTTTAATAAAAATTATTTAATATAAATAATCCTAATCTTATTTTAAATAAATTTATTAAAATATTTGATAATTTAATATATATATATTATATAATTTTAAATTTAGTCTATAATATGTTTAATATTAAATCTTAATTAAAAAAATATATCTTAAATTATTAAATTTAATAAAAAATTACTTTGATGAATTCAAATGAAGCTAAACCTATTTCAGTTTGTTGTCAAATAGCAAAAATATACTCACCAAAACCAATAAAATCAGATAATAATAAATCAGGAAAAGGATTTTTTAATTTTAACTTTAAAACAAAAGTATCTAAAAGAAATAGTTTTCAAAAAGTAAATTTAAACGTTAATCAAAAAAAACTAGAAAAAGAAAAGGAAAAAAAGAATTTTTTAGATTCTTTTTCATGTGAAGAAATTGAAAAAGATTTTAAATCATTAAAATTAGATTTATTTGAAGATGAAATTAAGGTAAATGAAGAAATAATAGCAATTTTAAATTCAACGAAATCAGAAAGTAATGAAAATTCTCCTCAAAATAATCAAAAAAAAATTATTCGTCCTCAAAATCCATTTTATAAAAATTTTGAGGAAGAATAAAAAAAAACATTTTAATATTAATTTTAGTTGACAAAACTGATTGGTTTATTTTTTATAAATGTTATATATAGTTTTTATATTTAAGATAATATATAATATTAACAAATAAATCTTTTATATTCAAAACTTAAAAAATATAAATTATTATCATAAATCAATTTTTATTTATAAATTTTTTTGAAATAAGATATTAAAATATTTATATTTTTTCTAAAAAAAGGAAATCTAAATAAAATTTTTAATTATATTTTTCGTATTTCCATATA
Organism: Isotricha sp. YL-2021a; assembly: GCA_023806865.1. Lineage (NCBI taxonomy): Eukaryota > Ciliophora > Litostomatea > Vestibuliferida > Isotrichidae > Isotricha > Isotricha sp. YL-2021a. The sequence goes on from JAJJLH010000206.1 coordinate 992, forward strand.
ATGGAACCATATTAATAGTATTTTCATTCCAAGCAGAAGATGGCATAATATTTAAATGATATAAAATTTCATTTGGTTTCATTTTTTTCATATTTAATAAAATTTTAGACCAATGTTCAACTGATGAATTTTTTTTTTTACCGTTTTTTATTGTAATAAAATTACTTTGATAATTACTTCTTTTTTTTTCACTTTTTGAAATATATTTTCTTTTATTTTTATTTATTTTTTTCTCTTTATTTAATACTTTAATATTACCATTATCATTCACAAAATTAAAATATCTTGGAATAATATTTTTATATTTATAATTATTACTTATTACAGGTTGAAATGAAGGTAAAGTTTTTAAATATATTTGTTGTTTTTTTTTTTTTTGTATTTCAATTGAATTATTTAATTTTTCAAAAAATTTATTTCTTGAAAAAGTATTAGTAGTATTATTATATTTTCCCATTGAATTTAAAATATTTATTGAACCTTGACTTATTTGAGGATGAAATAAATTTTCTAAAGTTTTTCTTTCTTTTTCAAAATAAGATCTTGATTTTATTAAATTTCTTTGTTTTTTTTTAACCCATTTTTCTTGTTCATTTAACCAAGTTGATATTCTTTTTTGACTTGAACATTCACTTTTATTTCTTTTTAATTTTTTATTTTCAAGATTTTCTTTTTGAATTTCTGTTAAATTATTTTTATTTAAAGTTTTTATTTGATTATTATAAGTTATATTTACTAATGGTTCAGTTTTATTTATTTCTTTTTGTTTTTTTAGCATTTTTGTTTCTTTTATATCTTTTGATCTTTCAGTTGGTTTGAAATATAAAGGAGAATAACTTTGAGTCTTATTTCTTATTTTTTTATTTCTTGATGGTTTCATTTCTTTTTTATTTTCTTTAAATTCTTCTTCTCTTCTTTTAAATCTATTTTTTTCTAAATTATATTGTTTTTTTTGCTCAAAATTTTTTTCTCTTTGAATAAATTGATTTAAATCTATTTTTTTTAGGTTTTTTCTTAAATTTAATTTATCTTTTTTCTTTTCTAATTCTTCTAATTTTTTTATTTCTAATAATATTTGATTACTTGTTAATTTATTATTATTTTTATTTAAATTTAATATAATTTCTTCATTCTTTTTTTTTTCATTATATATTTCTTTTTCATTTAAAGTTTCTTTTTTTGAATCAATTTGATAAAATAATAAAAGTTCATCAATTAACATATTTTTTTATATATTTAATTTGAAAAAAAAATAAAATATCTCAAATTATAAAAAATATTAAAATTTATATTAAAAAATGGGAAATTACCCTATAGATAATGATAAAAAATCAAATACTCAAATCACAATTCAAAATGATGTATTAATAGGCTTTGTAAATACTAATAATACTTGTTATATAAATTCAATAATTCAATCATTATATTGGATTAAACCATTTAGAGAACAAATATTATCTCTTCCAAATAATATAGAAAAAAATACTACTTTAAAAGGATTATATGAATTATTTGAAATAATATCAAAAAAGAAAAAAAGTGAAATTTTAAATATTAATTTTTTTGTTAATATTATAAAAAGAAATAAACAAGAATTTAATAATGATGAACATCATGATGCCCATGAATTTTTAACATGGATTCTTGATAATTTAGAACAAAATTCCAAAAATGAACATTCAAAAAACAAAAAAATAAATCCAGTATAAATAATTTATATCTAAACTTTTTATAATTTTATAGCAGAATTATTCTCAGGGAAACAAGTAAGTTTAACAAAATGTTTATTTTGTGAAAACGTAAGTTAAAAAATAAAAAAAATATAATAAAACCATTTTTTAAAAAAAATTTTTAGATAACAGAAATGCAAGAAACATATTATAATTTAAGTGTTGATGTAGAACAAAATACATCATTAGTAAATTGTTTAAAGAATTATATTGGAAAAGAGCAATTAAGAAGTAAAGATAAATTTTATTGTGAAAAATGTAATTGTTTACAAGAAGCAGAAAAACAAGTAAAATTAGTAACTTTACCAAAAATATTAATAATACAATTAAAAAGATTTAAAATGACAATGTATGGTCAATTAGAAAAATTATGTTGTTTAGTAAATATTCCTTCAGAAATAAATATGGATTTTTTATTAAAGGAAAAATTACCTGAAAAAAGTTATAATTATTCTTTAAGAAATATTGTTATTCATGATGGACCAAAAATTGCTTATGGACATTATTATACTTTAGTTAGGTGTCCTAATAATAAATGGATTATTTATAATGATGAAAAAGTTGAGTATTTAAGATATTCTCTTGAATTTTTTTTTGGTAATCCAGATGAAAATTATAGGTCTAATCATTCTCATTGTTGTTATTTACTAATATATGAAGAGATTTAAATTTTTTTTAATTTTTTAATTGGATTTTTATATATTTTTATTTAAAGAATGTTATTTTTTTTTTTTTTGATTAATTTTTTAAAGATAAAATAATTAAAATTATGAATGAGAATTTTTTTGTCCCTGTTATTAATAATTTTGAAAGTAAGGAAAGTAATATAAAAAATATATTGATTACTCTTGATAAATTAAAAAATGTTACTGATAAATTTTTTAATTCTATTAATAAAAATTTAATTCAAAAAACTGAAAGATTTAATAATTTAAGATTAAGAATAGTAAGAATAAATAAAATAATTTCTATACTTAATTCAAGGAATGAAGCTTTAGTCATTAAATCACCAAAGAAATTTCCTAAATTAAATCAACTTAATAATATTACAAAAAAATCAATTTTTTATCAAGAATTAACAAATCAAGATATGAATAATTTATATAAATCTAGTTATAAAATATGTTATAATAAAATAGAAGAAAAGAAGAAACAAAAAAGCTTTTTATTTAAAAAATTTTATACTTCTAATTCATTAAATTTAAAACAATATAATGATATAACATTAAATTATGATGATAATGATTTAAATAATAAATTATTTGAAAAAGAAAAATTTGATGAATTAAATAATATTAATTCTTGTTTCTCATTTGATAATTTACATAATATAAATAATAAGGAAATTGATGATGAGAAAATTTTAAATAAAATTAAAGAATTAACTGATAAAGAAGATATTCAAAAAAAAATTTATATTGCCCCAAAAAGTATTAGAGATAAACAAAGAATTTCAAATATAAAGAAAAATAATATTTATAGCAAATTTAAAAGGAATATTGAAATTAATATTCCTCAAAATATGGCTTTGAATAATTTAATTGATATAAAATTAAATGAAAATAACAATATTAAAAAATTTGATAAAAAAGATATAGAAAATTATTATTTTAATAATTATTCTGATGAAGACGATTCAAGTCAATATAATGATGAAAAAAATAATGATAATGAAACATATATTCCAGTAGATTTAATAAAACAAAGTAATATGAATATTTTATCTAAAAACAAAACAAATAATGATATAATAGAAATAAAAAATAAAAATGAAAGCATTAATGATGAAATAAATATTAATTCTAATATAAATAGTATTGAAAGTAATAATAATATTGTAAATAATAATAATACATCAAATGATAAAATTGTAATAAATTCAATTAAAAATAATGAAAATATAATAAATAATGATAATAATTCAAATAATATTGAAGAAATAAATTCAAATAATAAAAATAATATAATAGAAAATAATACAGAAGAAATAAATATAAATTCAAATATAGAAGAAAAAAATATAAAACCAGAAAAAAAAGTATTAACTTTATATGAAGAAATAGGAGATAATCCAATAGCAAAATTAAAAAAAATAGGTACTATAAAAGTAAAACAAATTGATCCTCAAAAAAAAGAAATTAAAAATACTCAAATAAATTTAATGCAACAACTAAAAGAACAAATTCATTTAAGATATATAAATTTAAAGAAACATGAAAATGAAAGTGAAGATGGGGAAGATGAAGATTGAAAAAATATATAATTATTTTATATTTAAATATATTAATTATTATAAATAAATTAAATTATTAATATTAAACATTGATATTAAAATTAATAATTAAAATCTAATATTTTTTTTTGAAAAAATAAATATAAAACATATTATATATTAGAATATCAAAATTTTTATAATTTATTTAAACCATTGTTAATCAAATAAATAATGTAATATAAATAATATTAAATTAAATATTACATTTTTTGAATGAAAATAAATTTTTAATAATTGATATACAATTTATAATTTATATTAACTATTGAAATGTATTTTTAATTTTTGAATCATTACTTTCAAATTTCATCAGTTAATGAATTAGTTAATATTCTTTCTAATTGAGAAAAAGTGTAATTCTTATTTGGGTCATATGTAATATTATCAATATTTGACTCAAAATTTTCATTATTATTATTTTTTTCAGAATTCATTCTTCCATTTTCTATTATTTTTTTTCATAAAAAGAAAAGGTGATTCTTCCTTATCATATTTTCCAAATCTAAATTTTTTATCAATTATTTCATAACAAAAATTTACTATCTGTGGTAGAATATTTTATCCATTTATTACTTCATTATCCTTGACTGTTTACCAAAAATACATTCATTATAATCTTTAATATTATTCATTAATTGAAATATAAGAATTTGATTTATTCATAAAAGATTTTTTTAATAAAATAATAAAATTTCAAAATTCATTATTTCTTTGTTTCTTTCATATTTTCCATATCATAATAGTAAAATCTATCATTTTCATAATATCCCATTGATCAATCAATTTTTAATACTTTTCAAATTTAAAAGAAAAAAATTATTTTCAACTTCATTCATAAAAAATTAATAATTACATTTTAAAATTATCTCTACATTTAATTAATTTTGCTAATTTCTATATTTTTCAAGAAGAAATGTTCTTTGATAATATTTTAATTCTGAATTATTAAAAATCTGCATTTTAAAATTATTAAATAAAGTAACAAAAATCTAAAATTTATTATTATCACTTTAAATCTTTGTTAAGAAGGTAAAAAAATATAAATCAATTTTTATAAAATATTATTTTAAATAAATTTCTCCTTTTTTTTTCATTTAAGAACAAATTATCAAGTTTTTCTTTAAAACTTTTCATAATAAATTTTACTTATATTATATTTTAATTCTATTTTTTTTGTATAATCTATAATTATAATTAATTGTTTTTCTATATATAAAATGAATTTTGAAATGAATATTCCTTGAAGAATGAATATCTATTAGATTAATTCCAATATTTTCATAATAATTAATTAAAAAAAGTTTTTTCCTATTTAATGTATCATTATTATTTAATTTATCTAATAATTTATTTGAATTAGGAGAATAAATATTAATGTTTTTAATTTTTAAATTATAATTAATTAGTATCATTATCTATAAAACAATATCCACAATTTTCTTATGATTAATATATTCAAATAACAATTTTTTTTGTAAATTAATGAAACATATTTGTATTGATTGATTTACTTTTTTTAATTTAGTTTTTAAGATATTAAAAGTTAAAATTAAATCTATATTTAGTCAAAAAATTTATATTTTTGGAAAATTGAAATGATTGTATATCTCTTTATTTAATAGAGTAAACTCAATTTATAATATTGACATTTTTCATTTTTTTATTAAGGAATTTAAATATTTATTTATTGCCAAAATTTATAAAAATTTTTTAATATTTTATTGAATGATTAATTTTTTTTTTAAAAGTTAATTCTAATCAAAATATTATTTTTACTTTCTTTAAATATTTTTATTAATTAAAAATGAATTATAACTAGATAAATATCTATGGAAGAAGAAAAAAAAATTACTATCAATAATAATAATATTATAGCAAAATTATCAATATTAAAAAATGCTTTATTAGATGAAAGAAAAAAATCTGAAAATTTTCAAAATGAAATTAAAAAATTAAAAGAAGAAAATTTATCAATTCAAGATAAATTAAACTTATTAAAGGAAGAAAATATAATAAAACAAGAACAAATTGAAAAATTAAAAGAAGAAATATTAAAATACAAAAATCAAAAAGCTCCAAAAAAATTACAAAATTTTTTTAATAAATTTTTTGATGAAAATGATGAAGGAAAACAAGATTATGAAACAATTGAAGCATTACAACTTTTAAAAAAAGAAAATGAAGATTTAAAAGAACAAATTACTTTAATTAAAAATGATAAAATGTTTATTAATGGAAAATTAAATGAGTCAATTAAAGATTTTAATGAATTAAAAGAAAAATATGAAAATAAAATTAAAGAAATAGAAAATAGACAAAATGAAAAAATAATGAAATTTGAAAATGATATAAATGAAAAAGATGAAAAATATAAAAAAGAAATTAATGAAAAAAATAAATTAATATATGAAAATGTTGAAAAGTCAAATTATTATACACAATATATTAAAAGTTTTGATTCTCAAAAATCAGATTATGAAAATAAAATAAGTAAATTTAAACAAGAAATAGAAAATTATAAAGAAAATTTAAATAAAAAAGAAGAAGAAATTAATTTTGTACAATCTGAAAAAAAATTTTTATTGGAAAAATTATTAGAATTTGATAATAATATTCAAGATTTAAAATTTGAAATTCAACAATATAAAAATATAATATCAGAAATGACTCCAATTTCAAATGATTATATTTTTTCAGGTCATTTAATTCCAAATGATATTAATGATAAAAAAAGACTTATTCAAATTAAATTTATAAAAAAAAATAAATTTTATTTCAAAATCGAAAAAGAAAAAGAATTATTTTTAACTAATAAAGAAGTGATTGATATAATTCAAGATTCAAAAAGAAAAAATTATGTTAAACTTATATTAAGAATTAATAATGAAAAAAAAAATTTCCTTTGTGAATTCACAGAAAAAGAAATTGAATCAATGATAAAATTTTTTAATGACTTTAAAAAAAAACCTAATTTAATAGAAGGAGCATTAATAGGAATGAATGTTGATTATTTTTATTAGTATAAAATATAAAAATTAATATAACTAAAATTATATATATATATATTTAAAAAAAAAATTAAAAACAATTTATTTTTTACTTTTTATTATTATTTAAAAATAAAAAAATCAAAATATTTTTTAATTTTTATATATTATTACTTATCAAAATTAAAATTATTATCACCGAAAAAATCACTTCCTTGATTATTATTAAAATTCTGATTATTAATATCATCAAATCCAAAACCGAATTGAAAATCAGAATCTTTATTATTATTTCCCATATTTTGATTATCAAAAAAATTATTATTCCCAACAGGAATATCAAAATTAAAATTATTAAAATTACTATTTTTAATTTCATTATCACCAACAACAGAATTTAAACTTGGATATTGAATACTATTTTCTAAATCAATAGAAACAGGATCACCAGGATTAAACTCATAATTATTTTTATCATTATTAACAATATTTGAATTATCAATTCCTTGTAATCCATTAATTACATTTTGATTAATATTATTTTCTCTATTTCCAAACATAAAATTACCACTTTTAAAATCAAATTTTTTAGAATGTGTATTATCTTGTTTATTTATTTTCATTTTTAATTTCTTTTTATTTTCTGCTAAAATTGGTAAAGGTGTTCTATAATTTTCACTTAAGTAATTAATTGGCATTTCTTCATTCCATATTTTTATTTCTGTTAATTCACCATCTAAATTTCCATTACCAAAAATTATATCTGAATTAATATTTATTGTATCTAAATTTATTTGAAATTTTACTATTAAATCACAATTTAATAAAATGTTTAAATAACCTGATTTTTTTTTGTATAATATTGAAATGTGAATAAATTGATTTATTGTTAAATTATATTCTTTTATTTTTTCTCCTTGATTTAAATTATTTTGGAATTTTATTTTAAATTCTCCATTTTCTATTTCAATACTAAAATTATCTTTTTGTATTAATGTTACATTTAAACTATTTAATTTTACCCACATTTCAATAGTGAATTTTTTATTCATATGATTTAAAGAAGTTGAATTTTTTACTATTAATTTAACTTGAGTATTCTTATTAAATTTAATTGAATGAGCACCAGGTGATTTTCTTCCCCATTTATCTTCATATTCTAAAGGTTCAAATTCATCTAAAACATTACTCCATAATTGATTTTCATATGAATTATTATTATTTTGTATATTATTAATATTTAAATTTGAATTTATTTCACTATTATTTAATTGATTATTTTCAATATAAAATAATTTACCTTCATTATTATTTTCAGTTATATCTTCTACAATATTTCCACTTCCTTTATCACAATGATAATATAAACTTAAATATATATTTTCTGAAATATCTTCTATATTTATATTTGGATCTATATCATTATCATTTAAATCATTATTTTCATTATTATTATAATTATAATTTGAATTTAATTGATTTAAACCAACATTAAAATCTTGGAAATTAGGAGCTTTTGGTTTTTGATTTCCACTTAATTTTGTATTATTTATTCCATAAAATTGTTCTATTTTTTGTAATATTAAAGTACATATTTCATGTTGTTCTATTTTATCTGAATTTCTATCATATAAATCTGCATATAATATATATGAACTTTCACCATAATTTATTATTTTTTTTTGTATATTTGTTATATAGGATGTTTTTTTTATTATTTTATTTTCTATATTTTTTATTGATAAAACATTAAATTTATCTTGATTTGCTCCGAAAATAAAATTTTCACCTGGATATTTATCAAAAACTTTATTATAATGATTCATATTATAAGGATTTAATTCATCATTTTTAATTTTTAAACAAAATGCATTATTAATTAATAAATTATCAGTAAAACTTAAACAATTTTTTGCTTGAAACATTACTCTTAATTTCTCAAATTCTTCTCTTGAAGTTGATAATAATAATAAATTTAATATTTTTGGATAATCACCTAATAATTCTAATATTTTAATTGCTTTATCAAATTGACCATATGTAATTAAAGTTCTTGTTTCTTTTGTTAATATATTTTTAATATATTCATATCCTTGATCATAATTCATTTTCCAAATAATTTCATCTAAATGCATTTCATTTTTTAAATCTTTATTTATTAAAATATTTTCTAAAACTTTATCAAATTTTAACATATCATTTAATATATTAACTTTTTTATCAATATTCTGAAAAGAACTTTTAGTATCACTTATAAATAACCAAGCAACTTCTTTTAAATTCATTTTTACAAATTTATCAATTAAAAATTCACTAATTTGATTAGTAAACATATTAACAACGCATTCTCTAACTAAATTAAAATCAATATCTTTACAATCTAAATAACCAATTAAAATAGGTTCAATTGGATTTATCATTGGAGTTGAAATTATTGAACTTTCAATATTATCTTTATTATTTTGAGAAGTTAATATAAATCTATCACTTAATACTCCAGAAATAAAAGTTGTTGGTCTATTATTTGTAAAAATTTTTTGATTTATATTTTCATCCCAATAATAATATATTATATTATTTCCTTTACTATAAATTAATGTTTTTCCAATAAAAAAAAGAGAAGAGATTAAATTTGGATTATCATTTAATGATGTTTTAAATGTTGATATTATTTTCATATTTTCATTTAAAATTACTATTTTTTCTATCATTGATATTACACAATATATTTTATTATCATATTCATGGAAAATAATATCAATTTCTCTTTCATTATAATCTAATTTAAACATATTTGTTTGAATTGTTTTAAATAATAATTTAGATTGAATATCTTCATTTTGATTATATGGATTATTATCATCTAAAGAATAAGGATTTTCTTTAATTTCTTTATTTTCTTGTTTAAAAATAGGTTTGTAATTTTCACTAAATCTTAATTCATCTAACATATTTCTATATAAAATACAATATCCATTATTAAATGGTGTATTATAAATTCTTTTTACTGTTGATTCAATTGGTTTTTGTTCTGAATTTTCTGATGAAATTGAATATATTATTCCTGTTTGTTTATCTTTATTTAACATGAATATTAAATCATTTTCATTATTAAATTTTCTTTCTCCTAAAAATACAAAATCAATTATATTTTCTATTTTATTTGTTTTTTTTATTTGATTTGTTATTATATCAAATTCCATTAATAAACATGATATTTGATTTAATTCATTTTCAATTAAAATAATAAAAAATAAAAAAGTTTTTCTGTCTTTATAATCAAATTTTAAAGGATATACATTTTTTAAATTAAATTCTTTAGTATAATTTATAATTCTTTTACTATTACCAGTAATAATTTCATATAAAGAAATAAAATAATTATCAACGAAATAAATAACATTTTCAAAATTTTTTTGTTTACTAGATGGAATATAATCTTCATATTTCCTAGGAGATAATTGAGAAGAAATAGGAAAATTAATTTTAGGAAAATGATTATCATAAAAGAAAAATAATTTAGCATTATAACTTGGGAATAATAAATAATTTTCAAATTTATTATTATCTTTCTTAATTTTTTCCATTTTTAAATTAGGCCAAGAAATAGAAATAATATTAGTATGATATGAAATTTGAATAAAATTATTTGTAGAAATAACATAATTATCAAGAGAATAAATAATAGAATTAAACAAACCAATATTTTCATATAATTTTTCAAAAACTAATTGTTTTTTTAAATTTATATTATTTAAAGTATTATTAACTATATTTTGAATATTAGTCTGTATAATATTATTATTATTATTATTATTATCTTCAACTTTAACAATAGCAAAAATAAAAAAACTACCTTCTTTAGTTAAACAAATAAATCTTTGTAAATTTTGAAATTGTTTAGTTTTTAAAAATTTCAAAGATAAAATCCCACTAAAAGAAACATGTTGTTGAGTAAATAAAACTTTTTTTTCTTTAATAGCCATTAAAGCATCCCATAAATAAATTCTTCCATTTTCATTACCAGAAATTAAATAATCTCCAGATAAATTAATATCAATACTCATAACTTTTCCAATTTTATTTTCTTTAATAATTTTATTTTGATTTTTATTATCAACATTAAAAGGAATATCACAAATACAATTTTTAACTTCTTTAATTTTATTAACATCACTATAATCAAAAATATGAACAATTCCATCAGAGCAAGCAACAAAGACAAAATTTTCAATAGGATGTGTGATAACATCATAAGCGAATTCTCCTTCTGGTAAAATTAATTTATTATATAAAATACCATTTTTATTATTATTTAATTGTAAATTTTCATAATTAATATGATATACATTATGCATACCTTCAGCAGAAAAAAAAATACTTTTTTGATTTGGTGATCCTATTATATTTCTTATTACATAAGTTCTTTTTCCATGACATTGAAAATGATAAATTAATTGAGATGAATTATAATCATATATACTAATGTAACCAAATGGGTAAATTACAAATAATTTTGATGTTAATTCCCAAAAATATAATGAGTATCCTTCATATGTATTATTTGGTATTTTTCTTTGGTTTGTATTTACTATGTTACATTCATATTTTTTTAATAATTTAAATCGACGATATATTAAATTTTTTGATAAGTCTTCTTCTGTTAATGTTAATATGTTTTGGTTTCCTAAGTTTATTTTTGAAAGTTTTGATAAGTGCTCATTAAATAATAAAAATACACTGTCGTGAATTGGGTTAAAACATATTGAGATTATTTTTCTTTCTAGTAAATATGATGATTCCATTTTAATGTATTTTTTTTTTTAAAAAAATATTTTTTTAATTTTTTTTTTTTTTTTATTTTTATTTTATTTTTTTTTTTTAGTAGGTTTTTTATTTTTTTTATATTGTTATTTATTATTATTATGGGGAATTATTTATTTTTTTCTTTGATTTTTTTCATTTATGGATTTTTATTTTTTATCATTAATAATAAAGAAAAAATTCCTATTTATATGGATGAAGAATTTCATTTAAATCAAACTATAAATTATTTTAATGATAAATATAATTATTGGAATAATAAATTAACTACTTTTCCAGGAACTTTTATTACTGCTTCTTCATTTTTAAAATTAATTAATTTTTTTAAAGGAAAAAAATTTGAATATTTTGATTATATTAAATATAGTAGATTATTTAATATTTTAATTTCAAGTTTATCTGTTTTACTTCTTGGATTATTTAAATCTTCATCTAATAAATTTTTAATAACAATAACTTTATTACCTATTAATTTTTTCTATAATTTTTTATTTTATACTGATTCATTTTCAACAATATCATTAATATATTTTTTTTATGTTATTTTAAATAATAAAAATAAATTTTTAATTTTATGTACAATTATTATTTCTGTTTTCGCAAGACAAAATAATATTATTTGGATTAATTTAATTCCTCTTTCTGATTTAATTCAAAATATTTTATTCGATAATAATATTAATTTACAAAAAATTATTTTCTTACCTTTTCAATTAATTAAAAAATATTTTTATATTGTTATAATAGATATATTATTTGTATGTTTTTTAATTATTAATAATTTTTCAGTAGTTTTAGGAGATAAATCACATCATAAATTATGTTTTCATTTAGCTCAAATAAATCATTTTTTATTCTTTTCTTTATTATTTTTTCCTTCTATTAATTTGAAAATATTAAAAATTAACAGATCAATAAAATCTGCTAAACAATTATTTAAAATATTATTTCTCTTTATAATATTATCTATTATTTTATTTATATTTAATAAATTTTCTATCACACATGATTTTTTATTAAGTGATAATAGACATTATACTTTTTATTATTTTAGGAAAATTTATTCAAATTTAAGATTAAGATATGCTTTAATTCTTTATACTAGTTTGATTTATTCTATTTTTATTGTAGAAAATTCCCAATATTTATTAAATGGTAAAATATTAGCTTATTTAATTTGTCTTTTAATGACATTAGTACCTACTCCATTAATTGAAATGAGATATTATATTCCTTGTTTTATTATTATTTTAATTTTGATTAATGAACAATCTTTTTTAATAAATGATAATGAAAAAAGAGAATATTTGACAAATCCTTTTTTTAATTGGTTAAATATTTTAGAATATATTATTATTAATTGTATTGTTATATATATTTTTATTTTTAAACCTTTTAAAAATGAATATTTTAATGGTGAAATGAGTAGATTTATGTTTTAATATAAAACTTGAATATTTAAATATAAAATTATAATTAAATATTATTATTTAAAACAACAAAATATAATTTATTTAAATGATTTCAAATATTTTTTAAATTTTATTTTCAATATTATTATTATTCAAATTATCAATTTCCTTATTTATATCATTATTATTCTTTTTTAAATTTTCCTTAAAATTATCTTTATTCAAATCAAAATTACAATTAGGACATTTTAAATTAGAAGTATTTTTCCTTAACCAATCACTCAAACATTTATAATGAAAAACATGAAAACAAGGAGTTAAACTAACTTTATCAATACCAACCTTTAATTCTTCTAAACAAATAGTACATTTAGTTCCATATTTTTCATATTCACTATCACAAATTCTTTCACCTAAAAAAGAAGGATTACTTAATAATTCTTCAACTATTTTTTTTTTATTATCTACATTTTCATTATTAGAATTTCTTTGATAATTATTGTTAATTTGAATTTCTCTTATTCTTGCATTTGAAGAAGCTCTTCTTGAAAAATAAAAAACTGAAATTGAACAAAAAATAATACAAATAATAATTAATATAAAAATAATATAAATTCCATATTTCTTTTTTGGATTTTTATATTCAATTTCAATTTCAAATGGATTTTCTTCATATAAACCTCCACTTAAATAATTAATTTGAATATATCTTACTTCAATAAAAGAATATATATTTGAAGGAGTTGTTATTGTTATTAATTCATTGAAATTATCATTATAAGAAATTTTAATTCCTAATAAAATTTCATTTGAATTATTTATATATTTTGAATTTATTTTAACTCTTATTTTATATTCTGTATCTGTTTTTTGATCATTTTTATAATAATATTCACAAAATAAATTTGTTAATCCATAATATCCATTTATTTTTGGTAATTTTAAATATATTTTTTTTTTCTTTTGTGAATATGTAAAATTACCACAATAAGTATTTATAATTTCTGTTGAAGAATAATCTGAACATTGAATAAAAATATCTCTCCAATTTATTATTGGAGTATATGATACATTTTGACATTTATTATTATTCCAAAAACATAAACAATTTTTTACAAATATATCTGGACCACAGGCTGAACAATTAAAACAATCTGTAAATTCATTACAATTTATTTTTGTTTCTTCTAAGTTTTTTAATAGTATTTCATTTTTAGTTGTTTTTATTGTTTTTATTTTGAAAATGAATATTTTTAATATTAGAATAGAATATACTATCATCATTTTAATGAAATTATTTCTTTATTTTTTATTTTTAATTTTTTATTTCTTTTTTAAATAATTAATCATCAAAATGGATAATTTATTTTAAGATATTTAATTATAATAATAAGGAAAGAGAATATTTATAATAAAAGAAATATTAAAAATTTAATAAAGGAATAATATTTTTTATATTTAAATGAAAAGATAATATGAAATTTTTAAAATTAATACAATTTGTTTTATTTTAATTTTGTTAATTATTAAATAATGAGTTATAATAAATTTCATTTATAAATCACTTTTGGTTTTTTTGCTTTTTTTTCCTTTTTTTTTATTCTTTTTATTACTTCCTTTCTTATTTTTATTTTCTTTTTGATTTTTATTTTGTTGATTATTTATTTTAACATTGGTATTTATATTATTATTTTTCTTATTACTAACATCTACATTTTTAATATCAGTTTTATTATCTTTTTTACTTATATTCATATTTTTTAATTTCTCTTGTTGAGATTTTTTTTTTTCAATTTCTTTTAATTTTCTTTGTTCTTCTTCTTTTTTTTTTTTTTCAATCTCTTTTTTTTTTTCATTTTCATTAAAAGTTTCATACATTTTATTTTTAAAATATTGAAGACCAATTAAAGTAATATTTCCTTTTAAATGTTCTCTAATATATTTAGTTTGGCAATATTCAAAAAACCATAAATAAGGACTACAAATAACTTTTTTAATCATTTTTTTATATGGATTAAAGTCAACTTTTCCTATTCCATAAAAAATTTCAATAAATGTTTTTTTTTGTTTTTTTTTTTGAATTATTGTTATTTCTTTTATTGATAAATACTCTCCTTGCATATTTCCTCCTTTATCTTCTTTAAATGTTGTATTAAATTTTAAATATTCTTTTGGTTGGTTTAAATTTTTTATTTTTTGTGACCAATTTATTATTTCTTTTCGAAATTTTAATTTTTCTAATTCTAATGTTATATTTGATGTTGGCTCATAATTTCTTTTTAAGACATGTTTTATATTAACATATTTTACAAGTGGAGGTTCTTTTTTATGTTCTTTTTTTTTTTTTCTTTTTGATTCAATTGTTATTAGAAAATAAAAAAAGAAAAGAATGTAATATTTTAATTTCATTATTTTTAAATATTTTAAATTAAGATAAATTGAATTTATTAAAAGAATAATAATTTAAATTAATTTTTTAAAAAAGAAATATTTACACTAATTTTTTTTAAAAGTATTTCTATTAGAAGCAGAAGAAGGTCTTTTCATTTTATTTCCTTGATTAAAAACATTAAATTGTTGTGTACTTGTATTTGTTCCTTTTTGATAAGTACTTTTAATATTTGAATCTGTTTGAATTCTATTATTAAAAGTTGGATTATTTGATTTCATCATTTCATTATATTTTGTATTTTCTGGTACTGTATAAATAAAATTATTTGTTGATTTTATATATGAATTTATATTATTTCTTGATGATAAAGTTTTAGTTTGATTATTTAAAACTGGATATGAAATTCTTTCATTTAATTCTTTTCCTTCTAATTGATTTTTTAATAATAAATTTTCATTTTTTAAATTATTAATTGTACGATTTTGAGATTCAATTATTATTTTATTTCTATTATTAATATCAACTTGTTCATCAATATTTTTATTTAATCTTTTAATTTGATCATATAAATTAGCAACATGACTTTCAGTTAATTCAAATTCTTTAATATTAAAACCTCTTTTATATTGAGCATATTTTTCAATATAATCTTCAATATTATTTATTCTTTTATTCATTTCTAAACAATAATTAATAATTTCTTCTTTTTCCATTTTATCTAAATCTTCTTTTAAAATTACTTTTTCACTTATTTGTTTATTTACATTTTTTTGAATTTGTTCAATTGAAGGTTTTAAATTATCAGTTTTAGTATTAAAATGATGAATACCAACACTTTTTTTTAATATATTAGATTTATTATTATTATTAATTTCTTCATTATTAATATTATTATTTACTCTTGATTGATAAGAAGATTTAGGTCTTTTTAATATTTTTTTACTTTGTAAATCAGTATTATGAATTCCTAATTTATTATTTTGTAATAAACTTTTAAATAATAAAGGATATGTGTAATTATTAATATTATTTTCAATATTTAAAATTGTTTTATCAAATTCATTTTTTAAATTTGTCATTGTTACTAAATTTGGTGAATAACCACTTTTAAAACTATATAAACTTTTATATATTGTTATAATATTCATTAAAGTTTCATCAATTTTTATTAATTCATCAGAATAATTTTTTACTTCTCTATCATAATTTAATTTTAAAGTATCATATGCATTATTATTTCCTTTAATTGTTAAATCTTTTTGTTTAAGTAAATTTTCATATTTATCAATTAAATTTTTCATTTCTTTAGAATTATTTTCTTCAATTTGACCCAATTTTTTTTTAAATTTTTCTTCATAACGTTTTTTTTGTTCATCTTTTAAATTTTTAATATTAAAAGTTTCAGTTGATTTTTTTTGAAGTACATCAGGTAAATTAAATAAAATTTGATTTTTCTTTTCAATTTCATTTCTTAATTCTTCAATAATTTTATTAGAATTATTTAATTCATTTTGTATTACATCAATTCTTTTAGAATATTCATTTTTTAATTTAATTTCATATTCATGATTTTCTTTATTAGATTTTAAATTTTGATAATAAGAAACCATAGTTTTATCATTTTCAGTAATTTCTTTTTGAGTTGTTATTTTTTTAATAGTTTCTTTTGATTGTTTTAATTTTTCTTCTAATTCATTAACTTTTCCTTGATATATTCTAACATTTTCTTTTGCTTCTCTTATATTTCTTGCAAATTTTGCTTCTTTTGTATATTCATTTCCTGATAATAAAATATTCACATCACCATTAAAATTAAATTTTGATTTTAAAACTTCTACTTGTTTTTTATAAGTTTTTTCTAAATCTTTTATTTTATTATCTTTACCATCTAAATTTTTATTTAATTCTTCTATTTTTTGTGCTTGGATTTTTATTTTATTTTCTAAATCAAATATCATATCATCTTTTTTTCCTAATAATTCTTTTTCTTTTTTATCTACTAAATCTTTATTTCCTATAATTTGTTTTTTTTTTCTTATAATATTTTTACATTTAAATAAATAATCAAGTGTATCTTTAACACTTAAATAAAAACCAGTACTTGGAACAATACTTCCTATAAATCTATATTTCATTTTTTTAACATTAGGTCCAAATAAAATATTATATAAAACTATAATTAATTTTGACATTCCTTTATCATCTTCTTCTTCTTCTTTATCATCATTTATTTTATTTAATTCTTTATTATTATTTATATAATTTATTATATTATCATATGTATATTGGGTAATTACAATATTTTTACTTAATTCAACTAATTTTTTATTTGGAGAAGTTGGATTTTGAATTTCAGTTTTTTTTTTAGGTTCATTTTTTTCATAATTTCTCATTGAATTTAATTGTTCACTTCCATTTAAAATAACAAAAATTAAATTTGATATATTTTTTCCATTATTATCAGTTATATAAATATTAAAAATAAAATAAGACCATGAATATAAATGATAAATAGATTCATAATCAATTTCAATAAAATGTGAGAAAACTTTATTTAAAAAAAATACAACATCACCACAATTTTCAATAGGAACTTTTTTAATAGAATTTAATATTTCTTTATTATTCCCAATTTCAATTCCAGAATTAAAAATAGCATTTTCTTTCAAACCTGAAATTTCTTTTCCCATATAACTACTTAAATCAATAATTTTTCCTTGATTAATACACATTGAAGATAAATTTAAAGAATAATTATTTTTATATTCTTCATTATCATTAATAGTTTTAATATATTGATCTAATAATCTTGGAAAAATTCCTCTATTATTAATATTTGTATAACTATCTTCAATATTTCCATATAACATTTTAAATTTATCACTTGAGGTTTCACCATATGAAAAAAAACAAAAATTAAATCCTTTTAAACTTTCTTTAATACAATCTCTACATATTTCTTCATAAATATATGAATTTTCATTATCATGTGTAAATATTTTATCTATTTCATATAATTTTGATTTTCCAGATGGTCCTTTTATTAATTGATCATATAATGTAAATATATTTTTTGATATATCTATATCATAATATGATTTATCTTCCATTTCAGGAGGACGAACTTTTAAAAATATTTTTATACGATCCATATCAATTTTTGGAAGATTTTCTTCTGGTTGTTCTTGAATTATGTTATCATTTTGGACATTCATTAAGTTTTTTATTTAAATTATTAATTTTTAATTGCTTTTTTTTTTGAAATATTTAATTTTTTTCTTTTTAATTCAATTAATATTTTTAAATAATAATATGAATAATTAAAAAAATAATATAATAATGAAAAAAAGAATAATATTGAGTAAAATATATCCTAAATAAATAATGAAAAATAAAAAAATAATATTTGTAATGTAATATATATGGTATAAATTTATATAAAACATTTAATTCGAATAAATTGATATTTAAAACTTCATAAAATATATCATTTATTTTATGATTTGAAAACAATTTTCAATTTATTCAAATTTTATTAAACTTATAAATTGTTAAGAAGATATTAGTTTAAATTCAATTGAAATAAAATAAAAAAATTTTTCTTTTCAAAATAAAATATAATTTTTTGTATATTAAAAAATAGAATTTGAATTGATTTTTTGTCAAAAAATTTTTTAGATAAATTTAAAATTTATATAATCCATTAAATTTTTTATAATAAACTTTTTTTAATAATGAAAAAATAGATATTTTAATATATTAATAATATTATATTTGTTTATATTAAATAATGGATGTTCCAACTCCCATAAATTGTGAAGATATCCAAATTAATACACTTTCAATAGAAAAAGATAATTTATTAAATATAAAAGGAATATTAAATCAAATTCAATATGTAGATACATTAACTCCAAAACAAAAACAAGAATATGAAAAAATGTATCATGGATGTTGTTGTTGTGGAAATTCACAAATTAAATATATTTGTCAAATTATAACATTATATATAATATTATTGTTTTTTATAATATGTTCAATAATATTTAGAATAAGTACAATTCCAATGTATAATATTTTAAGAACTCAAGATTTAGCAAAATATAAATTATATTCTACTGTTTATTCAATGATTGATATTGAAGATATTATTGAGGATAATTATATTAAAACTTTATATTATAATTATCCATTTCCAACAACCATATTTAATTGTACATATGATGATTATTATCTAGAAAAATGTACAAGATTTCAATATGAAATTGAAAATGGTTGTAATTTTCATAATTATTTTATAAGGGAAAAATGTTCTATAAATGATTATATACATTATTGTGATTCAATAAATTATAATGCTGGTTATTGTTATTATTATGATTATAAAGTTTATAAAAGAGAATATTTCTATTGTGATACTTCTGAGTTAAATGATGGTAGATGTTCTTATGAACATTATAATCATTATTCTTCCAATGATTACTTTATTAATTATTATTATAGAAGAACATCTAGTTCAATTGGATATATTATTGATTGTGGAAATGTAAAATTTTTTTGTGATTTTAAAAATTTTGAAAATAATGTTATAATTTTTTCAATTATTTTAATGATTTTTGCATTTTGTTTTATAATCATTTATATAAATATAATTCAAAAGAAAATAAAAATTGAAATATATAATGGGGTTTATTTTTATGTTATTTTATTTTTCTTATTTTTGTTATATATTATTTTTGCATTAATATCAATTTTATTTGGTTATCTTTTAGCTTATTCAGCTTTTCTTACAGATAATCGTATGCCAGTATATTATTATGTTGATATTTATGAATATTCTTCCGGTGGCTATAATTTTTATTATGATCCAATTAATTACAAAGATGAAGAACTTTTTCCTGATGAATGGATTAGACTCTATCATTCATTAGGTTTAAAGTTTACAATATGTATTTTTAGTCTTTTTTTTCTTATCCCAATTAAAAAACTTATTTTATCCCATATTAATTTAGAAGGCAACGAAAAGAATAAAAAATATAAAAAAACAACATTATATATTAAAGAAAAAAAATTAGATATTGAAATTAAAGTTGATGATGATTTAATATTTAAATTAGATGATGATGATAAAATATATGTATTTAAAGAATTAAGAATACCAGAAATTAAAAAAAATGATAATATTTATATTTTAATGAATAATCTTTATATTAAAGAACAATTAAGTATTACAGATTTATATTATTATAAAATGAATATTCAAATTAAAAGATTATATGAATTGATTAATTTAAATATTGTTATTATTATTTTTTTAATTGGATTATGTAATATTTTTACAAAGGACAAATATTTTTTTGAATATTATAAAGATAAAGAAAGAAAAACTGAAAATTATAATAACTACAATTATTATGATAATTCATATTATTATATTTCAATTGAACCTATATATCTTTATTCAATATTACATAAACCTTGTTTTAAAGTTTATATAGAATTTGAATATTATATTGAAATTATTGAATTAATATTTAATTTTATCATATTATTTTTTTATTTATTTATTTTTATCAATAGATTATTAAATGGAGGAATTAAAACAAAATCAGAGATAAATAAATATAAAATAATTATTAAAACATTGATTATTTTCAATTGGATTTTTATCATTTTATCATTTGTATTGTTTTCATTTGCCTTATTTGTAAGTATTTTTTATTATGTTCTATCAAACTTTAATTTTATAAAATTAATTGTTCATTCATCATTTAATCTTATAATTATGATATTATATATTCCAATTATTGTTAAAAATAATAGAATAAAGTCATATATTAATCAAATAGAAGAAGAAATGAATTCAATAAATAGTAATTTAAAAATTAATAATCCAATCAATATTGAATTTTTTGATTTAAAAAAGAAAAAACATACTTTTAAACCTTTTATGTATCAAAAATATCATATTAATTTATTTTATGAATTAAATGGAGAGAAAATAAATGAAGATAATGAATTTGAATATAGAAGAGAATCTGAGGTAAAAATAAATAATGATAATCTTAATTAATATTTATTTAAATTATTTACTTAATTATTTTGAATATCATTGATTTTTAATTTTTTTTTAAATATCAAAATAAATAAAATTTAAAATACAAAGTTTAAAAAATAATATTATTATATAGAATTTTCATATTTTAAAAATAGTAGATTAAGATTTATTTATTACATAATAATTCAATTAAATATTAAAAAGAAATAGTGAGTAATGTAATATAAAATTTGAAGGAAAAAAATAATCTTTGAGTTTCAGTTTTGTTTAAAAGAAAAAAATGAAAAAAATATATAAATTCAATTTTTTTCTTTTAAAAAAAATAATCTATTTTAAATATTTAAAAATATAATAATTTATTATATATATATTATTGATCTGTTTGTATATTAACAAGGAAAATAATAATATTATCAAATGAAAAATTATATACACCAAAAACAAAGAAAAATATAAAAAATTTGTAAAAATTAATTATCATGAAATAAAAAATTTTCTAATTCAATAAAATCAAATCTTTTCTTTTCATCAATTTCAATCATTTTTAACAAAATATCAATAAATTCATTAGAATATCTTGAAATTAAATACCTAACCAAAATACTTTTTATACTTTCCATATCTTTTAATTCTCTAATATAAAATAAATTTTTATAACTTAAAGTACAAGATTGAAAAATACACATTCCAAGAGAAAAAACATCAGATTTAAAAGAATTATGTAAAACTTGATTTCTTTTCATTTTTAAAGCTCTAAATAAAATAGGACTCATATATAATTCTGTTCCTCTAATTGTATGAATTTGTCCTCCTTGTCTTATTGTTTTTGCTTCACCAAAATCTGCAATTTTATAATTATTATTATTAAAAATTAATATATTTTGAGGTTTAATATCTCTATGACAAATATTATTTTTTTGTAATTGTGAAAATGTTTTTACTAAAATTTTTATTATTTCTAATAATTCTGATTCTGTATAATATTTTTTTATATTATTTCTTTCATTTATTTCTTTTTCCCAATCTGTTAATGCTAATTCCATTAAAACATAATATGTAAAATTATTTTCATTTTGTTCTATTTTATCACCATATATTTTTATTACTCCATTACATTTTGTTTTTTTTATAAATCTAAATATTAAATTATATTGATCTTTTATTTGTTCTATTTCTGTTTTTTTTGATGATATTATTTTTTTTAAAGCATATTTTTTATTATTTTTTATCCATATTACTGAATATGTTTTTCCATAAGTGCCTTCTCCTACTAATTTATCTATTTCATATTCTTCTGGTTTAATATTTTCATTTGGTTCTATATTTAAATGAATTTTTGTATTTAATAAATTATTAATATTAAAATTGACATTTATATTTAAATTGATATTATTCATATTTACTCTTATTCCATTTATACTTTTTGTTTTTGGTCTTCTTGGAATTTGATTTAATATATTATTTTTAATAATATTATTATCATTATTATTATTGTTATTATTATTTAAAATTTGATAATTAATATTCTTAAGTATTGAATTATCTATTTTATTTAAAGAACTAATATTAATTAATCCACTATTTGTTTTTCTTAATTTTTCAGATGATTGATTTGGATTTAATTTCTTTTTTTCGACTGAATTTATTTTAATTTCTTTTCTTAAATTCTTAGGATTACTAGAATTAAACATAATAGAATCTTGAGTTTTAATTAAATTATTTTTATTACTTTTACTATTACTTAAATAATTACTTCCTGAAAAATCATATAATTCATTAACATTATTTCTTGATTTATAATTATAATTATAAATCAAATTATTATTTTCATAATTTTTATTAATTACTCCAACATTTCTATTTCTTGCAGAAGGAGAATTTTGAATTGGATCACTAAAAATATGTTTTATTTTATTTCTTTGATTATAAGGATTCGGACTAATATTAATTTTATAAATTCTATCAGTTGAATCAATTAAAATATCATTATTATTAATTTTTAAATCATTTTTTATTTTTCTTAATAAATTAGGAACAGTTGGTTTAATTTGATTAAAATTTTTATTTATATTATTTTCACTTTTTCCTTTAA
This sequence comes from Isotricha sp. YL-2021a, assembly GCA_023806865.1. Classification (NCBI taxonomy): domain Eukaryota; phylum Ciliophora; class Litostomatea; order Vestibuliferida; family Isotrichidae; genus Isotricha; species Isotricha sp. YL-2021a. The sequence goes on from JAJJLH010000206.1 coordinate 24,762, forward strand.
TATGATTTATTTTCTTTGATACAATACAAACAAAACTCTTATTACATTTTGGACATAACCAATTAAAATTTTCAATTTTATTAATATCATAACATTTATTACAAACTAATACTTTTTTCTTATTTAAAATTCCATAAATTAAATATCCATCACAATTAAAATTATGTTGAAATAAAAATTTATTATTCTCAATTTTACAACAAGAAATTTGTTCAGGTTTAGCATAAAAATTATTAACTAAAGCATTTCTTACACAAATTTTTTGAGTAATATTATCTAATTTATTATAAATTTTACATTCAGAATAAAATTTTTCATTACAATTATCACAAATCCAAATCATATTACTAATTCTATTTTTCCAATTACAATTAAAACATTTTAATATTTTTTTATTTTGACTAAAATATAAATCTTCATTACATCTTGGACATTTCATATTATTTTCTAATTGAGGTTTACAATGATATTTTTCCCAAGTTGCTAATTCAAAATCTCCTATTTTATTTTCTTTTTCTATAATATTTGAATAATATTCTTCTTCACATTCTTCACAATATAAATGAATTAATGAAGGATAATATATTTCATTACATTTAATACAAATTACATAATCATATTCTTCATTATAATAAATTTTTTCTCCACATGAATGATTAGTTTTTTTACAATTTTTACAATGGGGTTTTATATTTTTTATTTCTAATTCTGATAATACTTTTTTTTTGTCATCTTGAGTATTTAAATAATTTATAAAGTTTTTTGATGTTTTTAAATCTTCTAAATAATATTTTGTTTGAAGTAATGTTTGGACTTTTGTTATTGATAATTTTGAATAGGTGCTTAATTTTATTTTTCCTATTAAACTTGTTATGTGATTATATAAAATGTTAAATAATTTTTTTTCAGGAGTCTTTAAAATATTTTCAAATTGATATTCATAATCTTCAAAGAATAAATCAAATAATTTTTGTTCGTGAGGTGTTAATTTCAAATTTTCAAGATTAGGATGTATATTATTTAAATCTTTTGAATGCATTTTATTTTATTTTAATTGAATGAAGAAATTATTATTTTATAATATAAGAAATAAATAAATTATAATTATTCTATAAATATAATTATATTCAACTAAATAATTTAAATATTAATCCTAATCAAATTTCAAATAGACTAATTAATATGGTAATACTGAAATAAAAAAATGGATAAAGAAAAATATTATATTAATTATTTAAAATATTTATTAAAATCATATGGAATTAGTTGAAACATTTTAATAGAAAAATAAAAAAAATTGAATTTCAATGTGTAAAATAAAGAAAAATCTGAACAAAAATCAACTAATTTTTGAAAAGAAATTAAAATTATATTTTGAATAAAATATTATCTTGATTAAAAATTAAAATTATCAAAGAAGATGATAGTTATTTTAGTTAAAAATGTATACAATTTATCAACAATATTATATAATAAAAAGAAATTAAAAAAAAGAAATGAATTAAAAAAAGTAAATAATTTAAGTTCTAAAAACATAATAATCTTATAAAATATAAATAATATATACAATAAAAAAAATACCAAACAATAATATAAATACTAAATTAAAAAAACCATTTATTTAGTATTTTTCAATTCAATAATAGCATTAAAATGAACTTTTTTCAAATTTTCTAAGCCACTAAACAAAGTATCAAAATTTTGTGCATTATTTAAAATCATTTGAGAAACTTTAATAATATCTTTTTCATCTTTTTGACTAATCTCACTTAATTTATTATTAAAATATTTATTAATATAATCCTCATTATTAATTTGTTCACAAATTTTAATAGCAACAAAAATAGTACTAGCTGCAAGTAAACTTGGTTTTTTTTGCATTAATTTATAATCATGACAATTCATTTTAGCTAAATAAATAGAAATATAAAATAATAAATTAATCATATTCTTAGTATAAATTTTATTAATAATATCATAATTTTCTTTATCAATATTATCTTTTTTATTATCAATAATATCATAATTATTTAAAAGAACATTATGTTTAATAAGAAAATTATTACAATTAACAAAGAAAATTTCTTCAATGAATAAATTAATAAAATCCCACATTGTTGGTTTTCCAATATTATAATTTAAAAATTTTAAAATTTCATTTTCTTTTTTTTTAATTTCATCAATACTTAATTTCTTATGTGCAATTTTTTCATGAATAATTTTTAATCTCAAAGGATAAATATCTTGATATTTACTAGCAAGAAACATACAAGAAACTCCAATTAAATGTAATTCTTCAGGTTTTAAAATTATATTTTTTAAATTACAAATTTTAAAATAACGATCCATTAAATTAACACTTTCAAAATAAGTACTTTCATCACAACGATAATTTGATAATACTTCAATCATCCAATCAATCATTCTTGTTCTCATTCTTTCTGTTATTTTATGATTTGTTAAATAATTTTCATTTATTTCTTCTTCAAATAATAATGAATTTATTATTGAAATTGAATATTCTTCTCTTATTTTTTTTGAAAACATTTGAATATATTCTTCTTTTGAAAAGTTATTTTTTTCTTTTAATGATATATTTATTAATAAATTTTCCATGTTTAAATTTGATTTTAAGTTATTTGAATTTTTTTTCTTTTGTTTTTCTTTTTTTGATGATATTGAAAATGAATTTGAATTTGAATTTTTGGATTTTGAATCTTTTGATATTGAATCTTCTTTATTAAATAACTTTTTTTTTAAGTTATTACATTCATTTTTATCATTTTCATTTATTGTATTAAATGGAATTTTTGATTCTGCTTTTTTTTCAAGTTTCATTGTATTATTTGGTACTTTCTTTTTACCTTTTGAGTTTGATTTTTTAACATATACAAATTTGGTTGAAATAGTTCTTTTAGGATTTCTTAGAGATAATATATTATTATTATTAATTAATTGCTCAACATTAGTAGACATTTATAATTTATATTTGAAAATTTTTCCACTTCATAAATACATTTTTAATTTAAATTCTGATCAGATTTAAAAAACTTTAAATTAAAGAAAAAGAAGTCAATAAAGAAAAAATTAATTTTTATAAATTATTTTTTTAAAAGTTTAAAAATTTAAAAATAATAATTAATAAAAAATTTATAATAAAAATAATATAATGTCTTTACCAAAAATTTCAAATGTATCAGTATCATTTAATGATGAAAATAATGAAAATTTCCCAGTGACAATAATATCAAATAACAAATTTAAATCAATTATAAATAAAAGTATAGGAATAGGGACATATGATGAAGAAAAAAAACCAATAATTAATAAAGGTGCATTAATAACCGTTTTAAATACTTCAAATTACTTTTCAACAATGAAATCAAATCGTTTCAATCATAAAGAAAAGAAAAAAGAAGAAAATAATAAATCAAAAATACGATGTAATACTACAAAAAATCCAAAAAAAAAATTAGAAATAAATTCTCCTAAAATAATATCTTTTTCTCAATTAAAGAATTATAAATATATTGGAAAATATAAAATACCAAGAATAAAAAGTACTAAAGGTAATATTTTAAAAAATAAAATTTTAAAAGAACAAGTTTCATTTAATAGAAAACCTTCAATTAAATATAATACTATTAAATTTCAAAAAAGAAGTAAAAAAGTAAATGATAATATTGTTTCTGATGATATTTCTTTAATTAATACATTAATGAATCAAACAACAAGTAATTTTAATAATAAATATCAAGTTCAATATTGGACTAATGATAAAAAGAAAAAAAATGAAATTTTAAATTGTTTTAATTTAATTAGAAAAGGAACTGATTTAAATGATATTGATAATATGTTAAATGGTCCTAAAGAAATTATTACTTATCGAATTCAAACAGAATCAAATAATATTGACGATTTCTTTTTAGAAAATAATAATATGGAATTAATAAAAGAAAGAAAAAAAAAGGCAAATTTGAGTATAAATACTCTTAATTTTATTAGACCTTTAACTTCTCATTAAATAAGGAGAAATTATAGTATTAGGTATTTTTGATATTATTTATTATGATATATGGAATTTTTTTTTGTTTTTTATATTATTATTTTTCCTTATTTAAAATAAAATCTTTTTAAATATTTTTTAAATATAAAATGTAAAAACTTATTTATATTTAAAATAATATATTAAATAATATTAGAAAAAATAGAATTAATTATTGAAAAAAAATACCAAAAATATTCCAAATAAACTGTTATTTTTTCTTTTTATTATTATTAAAAATAAACAAATTTGGATTAAAATTATATTTTTCCTGATTATTATTATTTTTATTACTATTTGCTCTTTTATTAGCAGATTTATCTCTAATAGCTTTTTTCTCTATTTTAATATTAACATTATTAGGTTTCCAATTAATTTTAGAACTCCTTCCAGTTAAACTTTGTTTATAACTATTTTCACTTTTTCTTTCAGTTTTAGCTTGATATAATTGAATATCACTTTCACTTTTATTATTATTTAATTGAATAATTTGTTCATTTTGTGAATTATTTAAATATTTAATTTCAGTAATATTAATACAATTATCATCACCACAAAATAAAATTTTATCTTTAGTAATATCATAATTATCAATTTTTTTACAATCTTTCTCCCAATCAATACTATTTTTATTATTATCATAATATTCAAAATAAGTATTAACATAATGTTTAACAATAGGACAACTCACAGGTAAAAAAAGACAAGAAATTTCAACTGCTTTTGAATGATAATATGACCCATTATCATTATTATTATTAATAAATCTTAATTCATTTGCAATTGAAAAATAAGCAACAGTAAACATTAAAATTTTTTCTATAATTGCATCTCTTAATAATTCATATTTTGGATCTGAATCTAAATCTAAATCATCATATGACATTGCATATAGAAACATTATATTTCCTATATTAAATAAATTTAACCAATCATCATTTTTTATTATTCCTAAAATATTTCTTGTTGATATTTTCATTTTATTATTATGTATAAATGATAATATTTTATCTTTTGTATATATTTCATTATTTATATTTTTTCCATTTTTATAATTATTTGCATATTCAATTATATATTTATATAATGAGATTATTATTGGTTCATTTTCTAATATTTTTTCATGGAAAATTTTTGAATATTTTTTATTTTTTTTAATATTATTTTCTTTATTAATTTCATTTTTAATTTTTTTAAATAAAAAATATGTTTTAACAATATTATCTTCACATATTAAAGCAGCCAATTTAGCATGATTTAATGCTTCATTATGATTATTATTTTGAGAATAAGCTGCACACATTTGTAAATGAAATTTGGCACAAAATCTTAATTCTAAAATAAAATCTCCTAAAAGAATATCAGATTGAATTTGATTATTTAATATTTCATCTAAGAAATATGAATTATTTATTATTATTTTATGTTTATTTTCTAAATATTTATTAAATTCTTCATTCACTTTTTCAAGATAAATTACACATTTTGAAACATTTTTTAATTTTTGATAACAACATCCTATATTGTGATTTATTATTACTTTTAATTTTGGTTCTTTTATTTGAGATGAATATTTTTCTAAGATATCATTTGCTTCTGATAATAATTCTAATGCTTCATCTAATTTTTCTATTTTTTCTTCTAATATCATTTGTATTGTTACATTATTTAATTCTAAAATTTTTGATGTTATTTCTTGGATTGTTAATTCTTTATTATTATTTCCTTTTTTAATAAGAAGATTATTTGAATTTGAAGTCATTAATTTAATTTAATTTTTAAATTAAATCTATTAAATTAAAAAAAAATATATTTAATATATATAACAGTATTCTTTCTATTATACATTATTGAGATAAATTAATATAAAGATACTTTTCAAATTAGTAATATATTATTATATTAATTCTAAGTTTTTGATTATTATTTTTTTTTTTTATTTTCTATTTTTGAATGATTACTTATATTAAATATTTTAGAAAAATTCTTGATTTGAATTCCTTGAATTAATTTCTTTCTATAATTTATTTCATTAAATTTAGATAATGAATCATTTTTACTTATTTTATTACTTGAACTATCATTTATTTTACTTATATCATTTTTTCTATTTCTTCCTACACTTTGATTTCTATTATTAACTTTACCTGTTGAAATATTACATTTAGTAATACTATTATTTCTAGTTGTATTTTTTTTTATTTTATTTCTAATTGAATTTCTAATTAAAGAATAATTTTTAATATTTAATTCTCTTGTAGTTTGTAACATATTATTAGTACCTGTCATAGAATTAATTACATTTGAAGTATTTCTTTTTTTAATTTTTTCATTTTTTTGATTATTTAAAGTTTGTTTATTAATATTAATATTATTACTATAATTACAAATATGATTTTTAGATGTATTCTTTTTATTATTTTCACCATTATAGACAACAATATGAGTAGTATATTTTTGATTATGATTAATAATAAAAATATTATTTGTACTTTTATTAGAATTATTATTTTTATTATAATTTCTAGATGTTTTTACTCTTATATTATTCATATTATTTACTTTTTGATAAGTTCTATTTTCTTTTTTATTACTTGACCCATTATTATAATTATTATTATTTATATTTATATTTTTATTTCGATAATTAGATTTACTTCTATTATCAATATTTCTTGTGACAGGAGATTTAATATTATTTTCATTTGAAGTTATTATTGAATTTGTACCTAATCTAAATGTTTGTGGATTTAAACTATTAAATATATTATTATTACTCTTTGAACATTTTGGATTAAAATTAATTGATGTTGAATTTTTTGTATTTCTTGAATATGAACTTATATTATGTTTTGATGATATTGAATCATCTCTTTTACTTTTATTTTTTACTTTCATTGTTGTTGAATTTGATGTTTTTTTAATATATGTTTTATTCTTTTTTGATAAATTTAATAAGTTATGTTCAAGTTTTTCAAAAAGTGTTCTTTCTGATTTTGGATTATTACTATCATTATGATAATTTTTATCAGTTTTTTTCTTTGAGTACATATTTAATATATTATATTTATAATTTAAATTTACTTTATTATCTTTATTAAAAATTTTTGATAAATTTGTAAATTTATTCTTTCCATTTTTTAAATATTTTTTCATTATGTTTAAATTAACATTACTAATATTTTTTGTAATTGTTTTAGAATTATAATCAAAAATATTATCATTATTATTATTATTATTATTATTATTATTATTAATATTATTATGATTATTATTTATATTTTCAAATTTATCAATAGTATCAACTAAATCTAAAATTTTTTCTGAAAATTTTTGTTCTTCAACTTTATAATTATCTCTATTAACATTAAATAAAATTTCAATATCTTCTTTATTAGTAGCATTTAAAATAGAATCAATAATTTCAGTATTAAAAACATCATCTTCTTTTTTAGTATCTCTAGGGCTTAATAATTCACTATGTTTATTTTCCATTTCAATTTGTTCTTGAATATCAATCATTCTTTGTTTCTTTTGTATATTTCTATAAATATATTTACCTTCTAAAATTGAAGTATAATTTGGATAAATTTTTGAATAAGTATTATAATATTCATAAAATCTTGGTAATCTAGAATTACTTTCATATAATTTATAATATCTTTTTAAAAATTCACTATTATCATCTAATATTAAATAATCTTTAAATGTCGCTACTATATGAGATTTTTCATTATATATTATGTTGTTTATAATGTTTATTTCATATATTAAGGGAATTGAATAATATTTTATGATAAGTTTATGATATGCATATTGCATATATTTTCTTATTGGTTCTTTTGATAATGATGTTAAAGAAAGGATGTTATCATATTTTTTTAGTTTTTTATTCATTTTATTTGGAGTAGTTGTCATTTTTTTAAAAATTTAATTTATTTTTTATTTCAAATTTTAAATTAATTTTATAGATATGAATAAAATTTTTTATAAAAAATAATTTACAATGATGATATATTGAATTCTTTTTTATTAAAAGAATATTTTCAAATAAAAATTGAATTTTTTTTATTCTATAAAAAAAACCTAAATTACAATTATGATATAAATATTCCATAAAAATATTTATTTATAATTTATTTAATTTTAAATACTAAAAATAATGGAAAATAAAAACAAAGGGAATTCCAAATATGATTTAATATTAGGAAAAATATTTGATATTAAAATAAAACAAGGATTCGAACTTAAAATTGCATATATTGATGAAAAAAAATATTTAAAAACATTATATTTTTTAAAAGATAAGAAAGTATATATATTGAATATCTCAAATAAAAAAATAGAAGAATTAAATTTTACAAAAAGTCATGAAGTCATATATATAACTGGAAATAATAATCATACATATTTAATTTGTATATTTAAAAATTGTAAAATTTTTGCTATTGATTGTTTAAAAAATATAATTTATTTCAAAAACTTACAAAATGTTCCATTAAATTCAGATTTAAAAGGAAATATATTAAAATCAGATAAAAAAGAAAATGATTATGAAGAAAAAATATTTTCTCCAAATTTAGAACTTTGGGGAAATGAAACTTTAAATAAAATAGTTATTTTTACAGGAACACAAATAATAATTTGGTATCAATCAATAATAAAAGAAAAAGTAAGTTCTGGTAAAAAATTAATTAATGAAGCAATTGGATATCATATTTATATTCAATTACAAGAAGAAAGACAAACTTTATTAGAAAAAACAAAAAAAAAATATGAAAATTTTGATGAAAATGTTTGTTGTATATTTAGAAATTCATATTATTTAGGTTCATATATTCATATTTTTTATATTTTATTAATTCAAATTGAAGAAAAAGGAAAAATATATTCTAAAATAATTATTGTTAATTATCTTTTCTTTTTTGATAAAGATAATCATTTTAAATCAAATGATACAAATAAAGAACCTAATATAAATAAAGAATATAAAACTAAATTTTCTTCTAAATACATTTATACTTTTTTAATTAATCAAATAGAAAAAGATGATGATAGTGATTTGAGTTTAAATTTAAATAATGAAAAAATAAATGCTAAAAAAAAAATATGTTCTAAATCAAATATAAGAGGAACAATAATTGCAATTGGAATTAATTATACTAATGAAGCAAATGTTACTTTAGCATATTATTTTACTGATACTTATCATTTTACTTCTTATAAAATAGTTTCTTTATTTCCAAATAAAAAATTTAAAGTCTGGATTGAAGATATTGAATGGATATATGATGATTTATTTTTAATTGTTCAATTTTCTCATGGTTATTTAACAATTTTAAATACTAATTTTCAAGTTATTTCTTTTATTGATTCTTCAAATTCTTTTTCTAATCTTTCAAATACTGATATTATTTCTATTCCAACTACTTTTTTAAATTTATATGGTAAAATAGAAGATTTTATTGGGAATATTAGATTATTATCTTCTAAAAATTGTTTAAGGGGAAATTCACAATATTTTGCTTTATTTACTAATAATAATATTATTGGTTTTCAAATATTAAATACTTTTATTTCATATGAAGATAATTTATTAAATACTAATATTAATCCTTCTGCTTTTGATGATTTTATTTATAATTTACAATATTTACAATTACATAATTATAGTTTGGATAGTATGAAAAATATTTCTCTTTTTGATAAATTACATAATTTTATTCTTATGAATTTTGGTGAAATGTTTACTAGAGATACTACAAATGAAAATTTATTTCAAAATGAAAATGTTTCTTCACTTATTAAATCTTTTGTTAAATTTATTATTATTTATAGGAATTTAAATTTAATTCATGAAACAAATTTATCTCTTTTATCTTATTTAATAATAATATGTAATGATTTCTTTTTTTATTTACTTAAATTAAAAGAAATTTGGTTAGCTTTTTTATTTATTGAATTAAGTGAAAAATACATATTAAAACAATTTAGATTTAAAACATTAAAAAATAAAAATAACGAAGAACAAATGTTAAAAAATCAATTAAGTTTCTTAATATTTCATCCATATTACATTCCAAACATTTCATTAAAATGTTATAATAAAATAACAAATTACAGTTTATTTTCAAAATTAAGATTAATATTAATTTTCAATGCATTAATTGAATTTCGAAATAATCAAGCTTTAAATATAAATGTCTTATATTTTATTTTAGCAAAAGTAACAATAAATAAATTAAAAAAACACAATTTATTAGATGACATAAATTTAATATTAAAAGTAATAATTAGAAATTGGAAATATTTAAAAAGTGAAAATATAAAAGCAGGAGGAGAAGAATATGTTTTAAATGGATTAACAATGAATCAAAGAGCAGAATTATTATCTTTTTTATTAAAAAATAATACAAATTGTTTAACAATATCAAGAAAAAATCCTTATCCAATTCATAAACCAAGTGAATTTAAACCAAGAATAGAATTTTTTACTGATTTTTATTCACTTGATGAATTACAAAATTTTAATCCTAAAAATGAAACTTATTGTAATGGAGATGAAGATACTTTAATAAGTGAATATAATTATATGAATAATATAGGAATGATTCAAAAATGGATTTTACTTTTTACAAATGGATTATATTATGATTTATTTGAAGATTATAAAGAATATTTAAATAATCATTTAAAACAAACTGTTGTTAATATTATTAATAAAAAACCTGAAAATATTTCTAATGATGGAATTAATTTATCAAAAATTATATATTTTAATTTGTTTTTTTTTGCTGTTTCTGTTATTGATTTTATTGAAAGTTTCTTAAAATTTTATATTAATAATAAAAAAATAATTTATAATAAAAATGAAAAATTTTTCTCTTTTGTTTCTCCTTCAAATATTCCTTTTATAATATATGAATTTTATGCTTATAATATTGAAATGCCTAATAATAAAAAAGAAGAAAATGATGATATTCAAGAAGATGAAATTCCATCATCTTCTTATTCTTTATATTGTAGTTTAATTGGTTTAATTAAAAAGAATAAAATGAAATTTAATATTTCTTTAAATGATGTTTTTGATTTTGGAGATTTTTTATTAGGAAATGGATTTAAAATTTATACTACAAAAAATAATTTAGAAGGAAATTTAAATGCAAAGGATAGTTCAAATAGATTATATGTTTATTCTATTCTTTTATTTTTTATTTTTTTAATTCATAAATTTTCTGCTTTATATTTTCTTTCTGAAGAACATAAAGATTTAATTTTTAATTCTATTCAAATTCTTGATATTAGATTAAAAAGAGAATTATATGAAATTATTCTTTTAATTTTAAATGGTTATGTTAGATATTTTATATATAAACAAATTGAAAGAATTCATATTGAAGAAACTTTAAATTCAGATGAAATAAAAAATTTTGAAATTATTTTGAGTTTTTATAAAAGTATTTTTTGTAAATTTATATTTGAAGAAAGTTATAAAGTAAGACAAAATATTCATGAATTAATTGCAATTCTTCCTGATTTAATACAATTTCAATTTTTTGAAAATGCTTTAAGAAATGAATATTTTGAATTATATAGTAAATTTTCTGAACAAATTTTTTCTTTGGATAAAGATATTATAAATCAAGAAAATTTTAATAAAAATATGAAAGTTAATAATTTTTTTGAAAGTTTATGTTCAAATAATTCTTCAATGACAGTTTTTGAAATTATTTTTGGAGAACAATTTCAAGATTTAAAAGATAATTTTAAACAAAATATTTCCGTTATTATTTCTTTAATTTATAATACTAATAAAGAATATTCTTTTAATTTTGTCAATGATAATAATCTAATTATTAATTTTATTCAAAATAAAAAAAATAATTTTGAACCTTATCTTCTTTTTGATAATATTATTCAAGGAAATATTGATAAATATAAAAATTATTATAAAGATTCAGAATATTCATCAAAATTAATTATAAAAATAAAAATTATTATTATTCGATTTATTCATTTAATGAATATTTTATATATTAAATATAAAATTTTGACAATTAATCCTTTTACAGATATATCAAGTTATTTAAAATTATTTTCATTTCTTTTAATATTTGAAAAAAATGAAGAAAACTTTAATGAACATATAAAACAATTATTAAATTGTTTAAAAGAATTATATATTAATAAAAAAAATGAAAAAATTGACTCAAAGTCAATTTTAGATATTTTAAAATTCCTATATATATCATTAATTTCAAGAAACAATTTAGAACTTAATGAATTTACAAATTTTGAAAATTTAGTAAAAGAAAAAAACTCACTTTTATATGAAGATTATTCAAATTATACAAAAACAATATCAACATTATATGAAAAACTTCATATAATAAATTCAGAAAAAAAAGATGATTTACTTTTATGTCTATATTTAACAAATAGATTTTATATGAAAACAACTGGAGTTGTTTATACTCAAATGACAGGATATGCTAATAGTATAAATAAAACACTTTATTTTAAATTAACTAGAGAAAAATATGTTATTTTAGCAGAAAAATTTAGTAATTTAACAAATATTCATAATAATAGTATTATTGAATTTAAAGATAATTGGGAACTTATACATAATCATCCTATTTATAATATGATTATTACTGATAAATTTAGAGCAAGAGGTTATTTTAATAAAGAAAAATTTGAAATGATGATGACTGAAAGACAAAAAAAAGAAGATCTTTTAAATTATATTAAAATTGATTATAATAATTCAAAAAATAATTTTTTAAAAAAAAATATTCAAAGTTTCTTAAATAAATATAAATATAAAGAAATTTTAGATGACAAAGATAATATTATTACAATAGAAAGTGAAAATGATAATAATAATTCTCATAGTACAATTGTTTTTGATTTTCATCCTTTAAGAATAAAATATAATGATGATGATAAAGATTTTTCAGAATCAAAAGATGATGATTTAAATAATAGTATAATTCATTTAAATCATGAAAAAGTAAAAGAAAAAAGATATAAACGTCGTCATAGACATAAAAAATATTCTCATATTGAATTATTTATTATGTATATTAAAAGAGTATTTTTTGAACAATTTTTAACTTCAATTTTTGATAAATTTAGATTATCTGTTACTGGGCAAGAATTAGAAGAAATACAAATTATAAATATATCAAAAGATAAAAAAATTCAAAAGTCTAAATTAAAAGAAAAATTTTTATCTGCTAAAGATATTTTTCGTTCTGATGATTATTATAATAATTTAAATTATTTAAGAAATTTTGATGTTATTAGAATTAATAAATATAAAGAAGGAATAAGTGAAAATTCAAAATTTTTTGCTGAATTAGTTAAAAATAAAAAACTTAAACATATTGGGGAAAGTGTTAAAGAAAAAATTAAAAATATTCAATATAAAATAAATGAATATGAAATTATTATGAAAAATTTAAATAATGATTTTAAGACATTAAATAATAAATAATAATTAATTATTCAGACAATTTTTTTCAAAATAATAATATAAATATTTATATATTTTTAAATTTAATTTTTTTTATTAACTAAAATTTAACATATGCATCTACATCACTCATTTTCAAAAAATCATTTCACTCAAAAAAATAATATTAAAATAGATACAATAAAACTTTTACGGAAAGAAAATATAAATTCATTAAAATCAAGATATAATTATGAATTAATGTATGAAGCATTTTATATTGCAAATTTATTTTATGATTTAAATGAAACTGCCAAACATAAAAATGATAAAAGTTTTTATATTTTAAGTACTTCTTGGTTTGAAAAATGGAAAAAATATGTTAATTTTGATAAATATATGTATTTTCATTCAAAATATTTATCTATTAATTCATTACCAATAAGACCAAGAGAAGCTCCATTAAAAGAAACTTTTGAAAATTTATTTAAAAATCCTAAAATTAAGGATAATTTATTAAAATATTTTAATTCTCTTTTTTTAACTGATAATAGTGAGAAATATCCATATAAAATAACAAATGAATTATTATTATATGATAAAAAATTATCTTTTTATAATTATGATAATAAAGATAGTAATTATAATTATAATATAGATGATAAATTTATTTATGGAAAAGATTATATAATAGTAACAAGAGATATATGGAAATTTTTTTATTATATTTATGGTGGAAAAGAAATAAGAAGATATAATTTAAATAGAGAATTAATTAAATCAAAAACATTAAATTTACTTACTCCAAATACATTAAATGAATTAAATATAAATAATAAAAAAAATGCAATTTTAATAGAATCAAAATTAAAAACTTTAAATATAATAATAATAAGAAGTAATTATAAACAAGACTTAAAATACAGAAAAGTAATACCATTTAAAATAGATTCTCCAAAAAATTTATATGTCTCACATAAATTTACAATTAAAGAAGTTAAAGAAAAAATAAAAGAAACAGTTTTAAATTTTAAAGGAAGAAATTCAGATGAATTAAGATTATGGATTTTAAAAGATAAAACATATCAAAATTTTGAAGATGAAATAATAAAAACTTTTAAAATTCATCCAAATTATGAAATAAAATTCCCTGGAATTTCACTTGATATTTTTGGTCAAAATACAAAAATTGAAGATTTAGATAATTTATTTTTAAAAAATGTAATTATTGTTGTTGAATCTAAAATTCATATGGGCTTAAGAGGTAATGAAAGATATATTTTTAAAAAAGATAAACTTGATGATAAAAATGATACTATTAAAGGTTTGGTTTGTGAAATTAGAGATGGAAAAATTTTAAATGATAAAAATTTTATTCAATATAAAGAATCTCTTTATCAAAAAATTTTTTATACTAATATTAATAGTGGATATTCTAAAAATAATTTTATTATTAAAGAATATTTTACTCAAAAATATCAATTGGATAAAATTTATAAAATGAATGAAAAGGATATTGAAAATTTTATTAAAAGAATATCTGATTATAAAAATGAGAATAATTCGAAATTAAAAGAATTATTTATTCAAGAAGTATATAATTTAAAAGAAAATATGGATTTAATAATTGATGAAAGTGAATTAATTACAAAAGTTGGTGGAATATATTCAAATATGTTAATTAATAAAGAAAAAAATCAGCAACAATTAAATTTAAATATGGATATGATTATGAAAAAAAGAAAAAGAAAACAATTTGAAGAAGAAAATAAAAAATTTAAATATTATAATAATAATAATGTTATTGAACTTTCTGATTCTGAATCTAATGAAAGTGAAAATGAAAATAAAAATAAAAATAATAATATTCCAAAAGATAATGAATTTGATATTGATATTAATAAAATTATTGATATTAATGAAGCTCAAAAAGAAAAGTTTTATTGTAATTATTGTGAAAAACTTTTAGATGATGATTTTATTGTTTGTAATAAATGTAATAAGGTGAAATATTGCAATATTATTTGTAAGAATAAAGATATAAGATTTCATTATAAAACATGTATTAAAAATTCTAAAATTTGAATTAAGATAAATATATATTTTTTATCAAAGAAACAAATTTTTTAAATTAATATAAGTATTTGAAAGTGAAATGAGCTAATTTAAATTTTTAACATTAATTTAATTTTTATTTATTAAACTTTAAAAACAATTAATTAATTATAAAAAAATAATTTTAATTTTTTATTTATGAATAAGGTTTTATAATTAATATATTATTTTATATTATATAATATAATTTATTTTAAAAAAATTAACCAGGTCCAATTTTAGGAATATCATTATGTTGAGGAAGTCGTGTCAAATATTTATTATATTTTTGATATTTTTCTTTATAACTAGTTTGGGCTAATTTTTCTAGTTTTTTTTGAAGTATTATATCTCTTTTTTCATAAAATAATTTTTCTGCTGGAGTATAATATTCGTTGTCGTCTTCTTTTTTTCTTTCTGTTTTTTTTTGTAATAATTTTTCCTTATTTTTATTGTTATTATATTCATCTTTTTCTAAATTAATTTCATTACTATTATCTTCTTTTATTTTATTTATTCCGGATTTTTTAAAAAAATATTTTCTTTCATTATTAAAATACTTTTGAATTTTAGTAAAACTCTTATTTTTATTATCATTTTTAAATCTTAATTTTTTAAGAATAATTTTATTTTCTTGCATTTTTTTATATAATAAATAAAAAATTAATAAAAAAATAAAAAAATTAAATTTATTGTTTCAATTTAATTCAATAATTAAATTTTTATCTTGTAATTCATTTATAAAATCATTAATTAATTTTGGATTTAATTTCTTCATAATAGATAATTCAACTTCAATTTCAAATAAAATTTTCTTTTCATTATCAAAACAAAGAACATTAACTAAAAACAAATTATTATTATTTTTTTTAATCCCTCTAATTTCTTTTAATTCAATTTTATTTAAATTATTTTTACTTAAAACATTAAATTTTCTCATTTCTTTTTTACCTAAAAAATAATGATTATTTAAATTTTTCTTTTTTAATTTTCTATTAATAATATTAGTTGTATTTAAATCAGAACTATAATTATTAATAATTGAATTATCATCTTCAGAAATATTAATTATTTTTTCTTCAGGATAATCTCTATCATATTTTTCAACTTCCCAAAATATATTTTCCAAATTTTGTATTGGTTCCCATGTTGCTTGTTCCTCAGGAAAATCTTTCCATTTTATTAAATATTGTTTTTTACCAAATTTTATTCTTCTTCCTATAATTGCTTCGACTTTATAAAATCCTTTTGGTAAATTTTGATAAATTTCAATTAACCCTTTTTGGACATTATTAATCATAATTTAATATAAAGAAATGTTTTATTTATTAATTTATGATTTTTTATGTTTTAAGAATGAGTTAAATTTTAATGATTTAGATATATGTATTAAGATTTATTATTAATTTTTTATTATTTAAAAGATTCTAATATTTTATAAATAATTATTAGTAATAGTAAAATTTATAAATAATTAATTTTTTATTGTAAAAAAATGAGATAAAAAAATAATCAAATATTTTTTCAATTAATTAACTCGTATTTTTATTAGTTTGTTTTAATTTATTGATATTTTAAATCTTTGATTTATTTTCAAAACTTTTAAAATATATATAATAAATTTTTTTTTAATTAT
>JAJJLH010000207.1:0-41384 GCA_023806865.1 Isotricha sp. YL-2021a
CCCAATCCCCAATCCCCAATCCCCAATCCCCAATCCCCAATCCCCAATCCCCATGTGAATTTTTATTGGTTTTTTAAAAAAATTAAAACAATCTTAAAATATAAAAATTATTAATTAAAATAAAAAAATTAAATTAATAAATAATAATTAAAATTTTTCAAATTAAATATATTATAATTTTAATAAATTATTTTTTATTTCATAAGGATATGAGTGAAACAGAAAATGTTGAAGCCCAACCACAAATGCAAGAAGGAATTCAATTAGATAAATCCTCAGCAATAACTCAAGTATTAGAAAAAGCATCAAAAAGAGGAGTTTTAGTAAAAGGAATTGGTGAAGTATGCAAAGCTTTAGAAGCTCAAAAAGTAAAAATAATATTCTTAGCATCAGATTGTGATAATGATGATTATAAAAATATAATTAAAGCACTTGCAAATCAAATGAAAGTTCCTGTTGTTGAAGTTGATAAATGGGAATTTTTAAAAGATGCTTGTCATTTAGGTTTAACTTCAGAAAAAATTAGAAAAGCTGCTGCTGATAAAGGAAAAGGAGAAGGAAAAATTAAACCAAGATGCTCTTCTTGTGCTATTCTTGATTGGGGTGAAGAAACTAATGCTAAAAAATTTTTGGAGGAATTTATTAAGAAAGAAAAAGAAAAATAATCATTATCATATTCATATAATTTTAAAATGGATTTTTAAATTTTACTTTTTTTTTCCTTTTTTTTTCATTATTTTTTTTAAAAAAAATATGATATTTAGTTTTTTTTTAAATTTATTTTTACAAAACTAATTTATTCTAAATTAATTAATTTTAAAAAATATGACTTCTATTATTTTAGGAGAAATAGGTGAATCTTTTCCTTTATTAAATGGAAATGACTTCATTAATACAATAGAATCAATAATACCTGAATATAAATTTTCATTAAAAGATACAATAATAATTGATCAAAGAGGAATAAATTTAGATAATATATATTTAGAAAATGATAATAAAGATAATAAATTATTTTTATTTTCAAAGAAAAAAAATAATGAAACTATCTTAAAAACTATAGATATAATAATAAAAAAAATGATATCATCTCAATCTTTTCCAATATCAATAAATCAAAATAATTTACCAGATATTCATGCAAATTATAATCTATTAGAAAAGGCATCATCTTTTTTAAAATTTATTGAACCAACTGAAATAAAAAATACTTTTGAAAAAATGTTAGAATTTTTAGAAAATTTTAAAATAATATATTCAACTATGAAAGTAAATAATAATATTTGTGAAAAAATAAAAGAAAATTATCAACATCAATATTATGCAATTAATATTTTAATAAAACATATAAATTCAATATCAGAAAATTGTGATAAATCAAGACAAGAAGTAATAAATGAATATAATAAAATGATAGAAATAAAAGAAAAATCAATTAAATTATTTAATGAATCAATAGAAAAATTAAAAGTAACTGAAATACATCCAAAAATGCAAACAGCAAATAAAAAATATTTAATAGATTTATATTATGATGAAAATAAAATGACAACATGGAAAGAACAATGTTTAAAAGATTCAGCACATATATTAGATTCAATAAAAGAAAAAACTGGTATTTTTTTTAATGAAAGTAATAAAATAATGAATGAAAATTCTAATACTATTCCATTAATTAAAAATGATATTAGTTCTTTAAGTAATGAATTTGATAATAAATATAATGAATATGAAAATAAACCTATTATAATTTTAAATGAACTTTCTAATGATTTTTTAGAATTTAAAAAAGCTTTAATTACAATTGTTGATATTTTAACTGTTAAAGTAGTTGATATTGAAGATAATAAAAATATAATTGAAATTAATGATAAAAATTTTGATGAGGCTTGTAATATTATTAAAAATTTAAAAATAAAATATAATTCTTTTAATATATTAACAAATTTACAAAATGAATCTGATCAAATTAATGATTTAACTTCTAAAATGAGGAAAGGTTTAGAAAATTTTGCTTTAAAAATTAATCAAATATGTATATCTTTTTTAGAAATAGAAAATAATTTATTAACAATAAATCAAAAATTTATTCATTTAAAAAAAAGGATTTTAAATTTAAATGAAACATTTATTCAAATACAAAATCCATCATATTTCCCAAAAGCATATCAATCTTCAGTAGAAGAAATAAAAAGAAGAATAACATTTAATAATTCATTAAATAATGATTTAAATTTATTAATAAAACAAATAAAAAAAGAAAATGAAAATAGAAAAAATTTTATTCAAAATTATGGTAAATATTTACCTTTAGAATTTTTTCCTTGTCTAAAATTTACTGAAGTTAATTTATCATATGAAATTCAAAATGGAAATGAATTAAGTTTATTACCTGATTTATTAACAGAAGAAGATTTAGAAAAAACAAATTTTGGTACTGGTAATTTTTGTTTAATAGTACCTAATGATTATAATAAATCAAATAAAAATAATGATACACAAAATATTTTAGATAAAAAAAATTATGAAAAAATTATGCAATTTTTACAAAATGAATATTTAAAAACTGAACAAAGTTTTGAAAAATTATCTGAAAATTTTAATGAAACTTTATTAATTAAAGAAAGAGAATTAAGAGAAAAAAAATTTGAATGTGATAATTTATCTAAATTTATTAATAATAAAACTAATAATAAATTAGAGAATTGCCCTATGTGTTATGAAAGTGCATTAAAATCAAAAGAATATTTAAATTGGGATTCATTTGCTAAAGATTTAAAGAAGAAATTAAATGAAAAAGAATTAATTATTAAACAATTAGAAAGTAAATATAAAAGTTTAGTTACTCAAACTAATCAAATAAAAAAAACTTTTTTTAATCATATGAATATAATTATTTCACAGAAAAATGCAGAAATACAAAGTAAAATTAAGGATAATAAAATTAATAATATTCCCTCTAATAATGAAAATGAATTACAAAAAATAAAAGATTTATTTGAAAATGGAAAAATAAAATATAATAATTTGATTTCAGAAAATAAAAATTTACAATCAAAATTAGAGAATTCAATTGATGAAATTAAAAAAAAAGAGAAAAAATATGAAATAATTAAAAACAAATTAGATATAACTAATGAAAAATTATTAGATATAATAAAAGATAACCAAAGTATTAAAAAAGAAAAAGAAATATTAATACAAGATAAAGAAAAAATATATAAAAAATTATTACAAATGGAAAATCTTTTAAAAATATCACAAGAAGTAATAAATGAAGAAAAGCAAGGTAAAAATTCATTAAATAGTAAAATAGAAATTTTAGGTAAAGAAATACAAAATAATAAAAAGCAACATAATGAAGAAATCTCATTATATAAAAAAAAAATAAATGAAGTAAATATGGATAATTTTATACAATATAAAAATATATCTAAAGGAAAAAGATGTATTTTTGTACCTCAATCAGAAGGAATTTATGCTTGTATAAATTTATCAGAAGATATTTTTCCAAATGATCCAAAAAGAAAAGATAAATTTTTTAAATGTAATTATTTACTTGATATGTCATCTTTTGATAAAGATATGAAAAAATTAATAGTTGAAAATTCACTTATTGTAATTGGTATTATTGGTGAATATACAGAATATAATACAAAAAAAAATAATAATCCTTTGAATTTACCAGAGAGTAATTTTAATAATAATAGTAGTATATATAGAATGATAACATTAAAAGAAGTTAATTATATAATTGGTTTTCCTGGTGAAGAATTAATATTCAGAAATTATAATAGATTTTCTTTTGATGATACTATATAATTACATTAATTAATTAATTAAATATAATTATAGAATATATTAAGTAAAAAATTATATTATATGATACAAATTTTTTTATTAATAAGAAAAAAATTATAAATAAAGTATAATATGAAAAATAATTCTAATGACCCAAAAAAAAATACCTCATTTAATAATAAACCAGTTCAATCATCCAATCAAGAAAAACATAGACCTACATCAATGAAATATCAAAAATTAAATTATCAACATAGTGGAAAAGAAAGAATACATATATTTATAGAATCAAATTTTTTTAAAACATATTCAACTCTTCTTACAATATTAGCATTATATATTGATGATATAAAAAAATTAACAACAACACAATCATCAGATTCACTTTTTGATTTAATAACAATAATAATTATATGTCTTTTTGGAATTGAAGTCTTTTTATATTTTTTTGTTGATGAACAATATGGATGTGGTCTTTTTTTTTGGATTGATATTGTAGGAATTATAAGTATGATTTTAGATATTAGTTCTATTTCTGATAAAATTGTTTATGGTGATTCTTCAGGAATTCAACAAGTAAGATCTAATAGAATGACACTTATGAAAATATCTAAAAGTTTAAAAATTATTAGAATTGTAAGAATTACTAAACTTGTTAAAATGTTTAATCATTTATTTAGAGGAAAAAATAAAAATGATGAGAAAGTTGAAGGTGATATTTCATCTCGTTTTGAGGATTTTTCATCTAAGAAAATGATTATTTTAATTATTCTTTTATTAATTGCTATTATAATTTTTAATCCTAATTATTACTATTCAATGACAACAGAAATTGAATATGGTATTCAATTATTTAATGATATAGCAGATGATGATATAGAAATATTAAATGATACTTTTAATTTATATATTGAATTTTTTAGATATAGTAAAAAATATCCTATAATATATGCAAATATTTATGGTTTCGAATATGCAAATGAAAAGTTTAATTCTAAATTACGTTTATCTGAAAAATTATCATATTATGATGATTGTATTGGGACTCGAAATCCTAAAGGAGGAATTAATACAGCAATTGTAATTTATTTAACAAAATTAGGAATCATTCCTTCATCTGATGTTATATATAATAAATGTATTGCTATATTTGATAATAGATATGCTAGTAAATTAACCTGTAAATTAGATATGATAAAAACCAGTGCTATTTTAATTATTTTTGTTATTGGTTTTTTATTATTTTGTGTTGATATTGAAAATTTAGTATTAAAACCAATTGAAAATATGACACAGAAAATAGAAAATATGGCAAAAAATCCAATATCATCAATGGATGACAATTCAAATAATAATCAAAAAGATAATAAAAACAAATGTTTATCATTTTGTACAAAATCAAATGTGGAAATGTTAGAAACTCAAGTTTTAGAAAATAAAATATCAAAAATTTGTGCAATGCTTGCATTAGGTTTTGGAGAAGCAGGATCTCAAATAATATCATCTGTCCTTCAAGAAGGAGTAAATGTTGAAATGAATCCAATAATTCCAGGAAAGAAAGTAATGGGAATTTATGGATTTTGTGATATAAGAAATTTCACAGATACAACTGAAGTACTTCAACAAGAAGTAATGATTTTTGTTAATCAAGTAGCAGAAATTGTACATGAATTAGTAAGTGATTATTGTGGAAGTGCCAATAAAAATATAGGAGATGCATTTTTACTTGTTTGGAAATTTGATGATAAATTTATTAAGCCAATAGTAAATTCAAATGGTAAACCTGATTTACGTTTAAGAAAATGTGAACAAGTATCTCAATTTTGTGATATGGCATTAATTTCTTTTGTAAAGATATTAATTCAAATTACAAAAAGCTATAAATTAGCTTATTATAGAGATCATCCTGCATTAAATGCTAGGATGAAAAATTATAGAGTTAGATTAGGTTTTGGATTACATTTAGGAAGGTCTATTGAAGGTGCTATTGGATCAATGTTTAAAATTGATGCTTCTTATCTTTCTCCTGATGTTAATATGGCTAATGCTCTTGAAGAAAAAACTAAAGATTTTTCTAAGGAATTAATTATGAGTGGTGAATTCGTTGATTATTTAAGTGAAGATGCTAGAAAAAATTTAAGATTGTTAGATGTTATTAAAGCACCTTCTGGAGAAGTTAATAGATATTATTCTATTGATATGGATTTTAGAACTTTACAAATTGAAAAGAAAGAAGATTCTATGTTTAAAGATGATGATTTACAAAATAAATTAGAAAAAATTATGGAAAAAAGAAAAAAAGCTAAAGATTTATATAATGATGTTGTTAAAAGACATAAAAATGATGTTTGGAAAGAATTTATTACAAATGATACTGATTATCATAAAATTAGAGAAAGATATAAACCTCAATTTATTGAAACATATAATAAAGGAATGGAAAAATATATTGAAGGGAAATGGGGTGAAGCAAAATCACTTTTATTAGAAGCTGAAAAAATTTTAAAGGATAAAGATGTACCTAGTGATAATATTTTAGAATATATGAAACAATTTAATTATGTTGCTCCTTCTGATTGGGAAGGATATAAAGATGAAAGTAAAAAGTAAAATTAAGGGAATATTATTAATATTGACTAAATTGAAAAAAATGTGAATTATATATAAATCAAAAAGAAAATTTGTTTTATTTATAATTAAAAATCTTGGAAAAAAATATAAACTTTATAAAATAAATAATTATTATAACTTTAAATTTTTTTAAAATAAACTCTTTAAAAAAAAGATTTTTTAAAAAAACTCTAATTACTCATCAAAATTATATTTCAAATCTTCTTTATAAGTACAACCAACATTCCTCAAAATAACACCAGCAATCATATTCCCAGCTTTACAGCAAACTTCAATAGATTTACCTTGAAGATATTGAGAAAGAAAGCCACCAAGAAAAGCATCACCAGCACCATTTAAGTCAACAATATCATCAGGTTTAATAGGAGAGCAAAATGAATGCAAAATAAATTCAAAATTATCATTATCATAATTAAATCTTGTAATATAAACTCCTCTTCCACCATCAGTCATTAATAAAATTCTCTTATTATTTTTACTTAATTTCTTATGAGCTAATTTTATTGTTTCTTCTAAACTTTCTCCTTTTCCTCCTGCTAATGCTTCACATTCTTCCATATTTCCAACAATAATTTCTGATTTATTTGCAATTTCCATTACTTTATCATTATGTGCCTTTACCATGAATACTGCACCACATGTGAAAATTACACTTTTATTTTCTTTTATAAATTCTTCTACTAATTTTTTACAAATATCGAATTTTTCTTGTAAAAAATAACCTTCAATAACTAAAAATTTATGACTTAAAATTTCTTTTAAATTCTTTTCAATAAAATCCATTGTTAATGTATTAGAAGCAAGAATTTGTGGAACTAAGCATCTTTCTTTTTTTAATATACCAACACCACATCTAGAAGAATTTACTTTTTCATTAAATTCAAATAATGGATTTACACCTGAAGATGATAAAGCATTCATAATTTTATCTTTATAATTATCATTACCAACTGCACCTAACATAGTAATTTTATATTTATTTTTGTTTTTTTCATCCATATTAATACACCATGAACATACTCTTAAAGAATTTTGAATTGAACCTCCTGTTGTGTATATTACTTTTGGATTTTTTTCTAATTCTTCAAAAAATGGTATATTTTTCTCATTGGCAAATACTGTTTTTCCCCATTCTAAATCATATTTTTTTATACTTTCTTCGTCTATTTCACATGATATGTCTACTATTGGGTTTCCTAATCCTATAAGGGAATTTAATTTTGATGTATCTGACATTAAATTTAGGTTTTTTTATATTTTTAATTTTTTTAATGGGGAATTTATGTTTTTTATTTTTGAAGATTTTTAATTTTTGGTTTTTTTATTTTTATTTATAGTTTTAATTTTTTTTTTATTTAAAATTAAATTAAATTAAATTTTTATTATAAAATGAATTCACCTTATCTAGTTGAAAAGAGTAATTTAATTAATGAATCCAATTTTAGTCGAAATGATAATTTAATTGAAATTAAAAATCAATTAATTAATTTAGAAGAAAAAAATAAAATTCTTCAAACAGAAAATGAAAGATTAATGAATTTAAATCATATTCTTCAAAAAGAAAGAATTGAATTAAATTCAATAAATGAATCCAAAAATAATACTATAAAAGAACAAATATTATTATTAAATAATTTAAAAACCAAAAATGAAAAATTAGAAAATCAATTATTGGCTTATGAAAAATTAAATTCAGATTTGAATTATGCAATAATAGAATTAAATCAAAAAAATAAAACATTAATTTCAAATCAAAATATATTATTATCATCAACAAATCAAAAAGAAAATGGAAATAAATTAATAAATTTAACCCAACAATTAGATTCCCTTTCAATAATTAAATCTAGATTAGAATATGATAATAAAATTTTATTAAATAAAATAAATCAATTACAAATAAATCATGAAAATGAAATTAATTTGATGAAAACAATTCAAAATTCAGAAATTTCAAAACAAAATAAAATAATAACAAATTTACAAAATGGTTTAAGTACTTTACAATTAAATACATCAATTGATTTAAATAATATTTCAAATATTAAAAATAAAAGTAATATTTTTCCACAAAGTTTAATGGATGAATTTTTAAATTATGAAAAAAAAACAAAAATGATAAAAGATGATAATATAAAATTATATTCTATTGTTAATGATTTTGAAAATAAAATAAAATTATATAAAGAAAATATTGAAAGAAAAGATAAATATATAAAAGAATTACAAAGTAATTTAAGAAATGTTGAAAATAATTTAAAAATTAAAAATGAAGAAATTGATTCATTAAATAAAGATAATTTTTATCAAATGGAAAAATATTCAAATGAAAGAAATGAATTAATTAAAGAAAATAATAGTCTAAAAAATGCTTATGAATATTGTAATACTGGAATTAAAGATCTTAATGAATTATTCAATCAAAAAAATAAAAATTTTCAAGAATTAATTTCAAATTATAATAAAAAAATAAAAGAATTAGAATTTCAATTAAAACAATCAAATCAAAAAAATGAAATTTTAAATTTAGAAATTGAAAAATTAAAAAGAAAAAATAAAAGACTTGAAAAAAAAGATTTAAATTTGAAACAAAAAATTCCAATTCAAAAAAGAAACTTATCATTTAATGGAAGTGGAAATAACATATTAAATAATTCAAATACAATTAATTCAAATAAAAATAATAATGAACAAAATATAAATAATACTTTCTCTGGTAATTTGTCAAATGAATGTAATATTAGTACATATAATAGTAATATTAATAAAGTAAAAAATAGAAGAATTAATACTACTGATTTTTTATCTAATAATATTAATTTTGATGATCCATTTATTTATATGCAACATAAATCTTTAGAAGATTTTAAAACAATTTTACAAAAAGTTGATGAAAATTTATCTGAAAATTCCTTTATTAATAAAGTTAAAGATTTAAATTAAAAAAATATTTTATTTAAATAATTTAAATATAATTTAAAATCAATATATATTAATTAATTAATCAATATATATTATTTAATTCTTTTATTAAACTATTTGATTTATTTAATACTCTTTTTAATTTGATTAAAATTTCTCATCCGAAATCTTCTAAATTTCATATTTTTATCTTCAATAATTCTTAATCTAGGATTGTTTTCATCAATTAAACTTTTAGTATTAATAAATTTCATACTTTTCAAATATCGAATAACATTAGTTTGAGTCTCACCATAATTAATTAAATTTTTAATTTTATACCAAGAAATAACATCAGAAAAATCATCTCCCCCATTAATAATACAATAATCAATTGTTGCAACAGTATAATTTTTATTATTTATAATTTCCTTTTCATACATACCATCAAATAAAATAATATCAATTAAATTTTTTTTTCCTTGTGTAATTAAAACAGTTTCTTTATCTCCAGAAGTAGCATAAAAAGAAAAAGTACCTTTTTGAATAATTTTTAACATTCTCTTAATTTCTAAACCAGTCATTTCAAAAGAAACAATATAATTATTAAAAGGAAACATATTATAAACATCAGCAAAAGATATTTTACCTTCAGACCATATTGTTCTAAAAGCTCCAGAATTTATTATTGAAATATCTGATTTTGTTATTGCTTTCATTATATTTGTCATTAAATTTCCTAAAGCACTTTCACCATGTTTTGTATGTTGTAATGGACCATCTGACACCACTATTATTTTTTTTTTAAGTTCTTCTAATTCTTTTTCCCATATTTCTGTTAAATTTTGTAATTTAGATTCTTTTGTTATTGTTATATTATGAAATTTGTAATTTACTAAATTTCCTGCTTCAAAAATTTGTGATTCATCAATTGTTTTACAATGTAATTTTTTATTGAATATTTTATCACATATTGGTAAAGGACCTTCTATTAATGTCTTTTCTGGTTCATATTTATATTTTCCTTCTGAATCTTTTTTAAATGTTAAATACATTATATTTGAATATTTACCATTATTAATATTTGATATTACTGGATAATTAAAAAGCCATTGATGTACTATTTCATGTGTATGACCAGATACTACAACATCAATTAAACCTTTTTTTAATTTTTTTAATAAAACATATAATTCACTATCTTTTGAACATCCTGTATAATTTGCACTTGAATTATGCATTTTAAGAGTATATTTTAAATTCTCATCTTGTTTTGAACAATCAATACCAAAATGTGATAATAATACAATAACATCCGATTCTTTTCTTAAATCTGTTGATAATTCTTCAATAACTCTTTCATAATCTAAAAAATCAATGTCACTTAAATCCTGCGCTGATGTGATTGGAGTTTGTAATGTTATTAAACCTATTATCCCTACTTTTATTTTACCAACTTGAATAACTTTTTTCCTAAGTTGTTTAGGTAAAAATTCTTTTTTTTTAGATGAAATTTCTTGAATATTTCCAACAATATAATTAAAATTCGATTCCTCCATTCTTTTCTCAAGAAATTCTCTTCCAAAATCCCATTCATGATTACCTAAAGTAGCAGCAGTTAAATTCATAATATTATAAAAATCAGTTATAATTGTCCCATTAGAAATAGTATTTTCCATAGCACCTTGAAATTGATCACCAGCATCTAACCAAATAAAACGTTCTTTCCATTCTTCTCTTAATAAGTCAATATATTTTCCCATATATTGTAATCCACCTGAGTAATATGTTAAATTTGAAGATGATAAATTTACTAATGATGGGAAATATGCACCATGAATATCATTTGTACTAAATATTGCTATATTATATTCATCTTCTGTGTCTATTGGTTTTGGATATTCATAATTTGATATGTCAATTATATCATCATTTAATTTTGAAAAATTAATGATTGAGATTAAAATAATGATGTTTATAAATGTCATTTATTTAATAATTTTTTAATATATGAGATTTTTTATTTTATTTTTTTTAAATAGTTTATAATTATATTAAATATTGATTTTATTTATATTTTAATTCCTTTGAAAGAATATGAAATATTCTTTTTTTTATTTTTATTATTTAATTCATATTTTGTTTTTATTACATTTGTTATTATTTTTGGATATGAAATATCCATTACACCTTTCCAAAATCTTAATATTTGTTTTATTTTAGTTGATTCATTTTCAATTGATTTGTCTCGAGATGATTTAATTGAAATTTTTGAATCATAAAATTTATTATTCATTTCAGTAAAAATTAACTTTCCTAATTTTTTTTTATTATTTTGATGAGTTATTTTTGGTTTAACTTGAGAATATTTATTATATGTTGTTTTATAATTTTGAAAATGAAAAATATCATGTTTTTGAATAATACTTTTTGTTTTATTATTTCTTTTATTCAAATCATTTTTTTGATTTATAATTTTTGATTCTTCTTCAATTAAAAATGGATTAATATTTATTGTTGAAAAACTAATAATTCTTGAAAATTTTGTCTTATTTGATGAATCTGATGTTGAAATATTGCCTGATTTTGTTTTTTTTATATTATTTTCATTTCTTGATTTAGGAGAATTATAATTTGAAAAAGGTGATATTGGAATACCAATTTTTTTATTTATTAAAACTTTTTGTTTAATTTTATCAATATTTCTTTTTTCTGTTGATGGATTTTTACATATTATATAATCATTAAATATTATTGGTTTAATAAATTTTATCACATCAATTGTTTTATATCTAATATGATTCCTTTGTTCTGGTTTTGAAATAAAAGACATATTTAAAAAAATTTAAATTTAAAAAATTCAACATTTATAAAAAATTTAAATATAAAAACCAAATTAAAAAATTAATCATTATTATTTTTACTTATCTATTTAAAACAAATAACCATTTTCTAATAAAAAAAATTAATCGTCCAAAATAATATATTAAATATCCTAAAAAACATTTATATAAAAAAAATGTGTGCAAAAATGAACAACATAGGTCATACATTATTAGATAAATATCACAACTTAGTATCAAAATTCACATCTCCATTAAAAGAAAGTAAATTTTATACAGAAGGAAAACTAACTCCAGAAGAATATATATTAGCAGGAGATTTCTTAGTAGAAAAATGTCCAACTTGGAAATGGTGTGCAGCAAAAGAAGGTTTATCAAATAATGCATTACCAAAAGATAAACAATATTTAAAAACAACAGTTCCTTGTGCTAGAAGAGCAGTTGATTATTTAATGAGTAATCAAACAAAAGAAAAAGAATTAGAAGGTGATTGGGTTGAAGCTGATATAGTTTCTGTTGATAAAAAAGATAAAAAAGTTGAAAATAAAGTTTTAGATTTTGACAATGATGACAAAGATAAAAATAAAATTGTAGCTTCTGGAAATGATGATGATGATTTTTTCGTTAGTGATAATACAGAAGATAAAAAAGAAGAAAAAAAAGAAGTTGATGATTTTCTAATTGTTGATGAAGAGGAAACTGGAGAAGTTTTAAAAACTAGAATGTATGATGTTACAGTTACTTATGATTTTTATTATTGTGTTCCTAGAATGTGGTTAATGGGTTATAATGAAAATGGTGTTCCTTTAAGTGATAATGAAATGAAACAAGATGTTATGATGGAATATAGAAATAAAACTGTTACTATTGAACCACATCCACATACTGGAGAGAGAAATATTTCTGTTCATCCTTGTAGACATTCTATGCTTCTTAAGAAAATGATTGAGAATTTTGAAAATGCTGGGAAGAAATTAGAAATTTATATGTCAATTTTGATTTTTTTGAAGTTTTTACATTCAGTTGTTCCTACTATTCAATATGATTTTACTATGGATATTAATTTTTAGGTTTTTTTTATTTTTTGTGATATTTTATAATTAAAAATTTTAAAAATTATTGTTTTTTAGTTTTTCATTTTTTTTTTTCTGGTTAAGTAGTTTTTTTTTAATATAAATAATTTATTATGTATTTAATTGTTTTTTATTTTATAATTTATATTCTATATTCAAATTTCATAATAATAAAAAGTTAGATTAAAAAAATTATATTTATATTAACAAAATTAATATAAATAAATAAATATTCAACTGTATAAATTCATTTTAAGGAAACATGACTTAAAATATCTTCTTTATATTTCAAAATAAGTTCTCTAATATCTATTTGATATTTATTTTCAATCATTTCCTTAGAAATATTAACCAAAATTTTCCCAAGAAAATATAATGAATCATCCTTAAAATCTTCTCCCCAAAAAGATGAAATTAAAATCCCATTATCTTTTTGTAATTTAAAATTTTGAGCCATATTATCAACAATAATAGTTTTAGAAAGATCAATTCCAAACTTAGAAATATCTTTAATATAATAATTATTTAATATAGTACAACTTTCTCTATATAATCTATAACTAAAATAATTTCCTCTAGTTTCTTCTATACAATCTAAAATTGGATCAGCATAATCTCTTGTTGCTGCAGTAAATATAATTAATTCATAATAATTTTTTACCATATTTAAAAATTGAAATAAAAATGGTCTTGTTCTTGATAATCCTTCATTTTCTTTTTTATAAATAAATGATATTAATGTCTCATCTAAATCTAAAAATAAAGTTAATGGTTTCATTGATGATTTTTTTAATATGTAATTTTTAAGTGGATAACTATTTTTTAGATTTGAATATAATATTGATCCTCCTTTATTATTTGTTTTTAAAATATCTGTTAAAAAAATTTTATGTATTTCTTCATGAGAATATTTTGAATAGTTATTAAATATTTCTAATATTTGGAAATTTATTTGATTAGTATTTAATTTATGTGGTGATAAAATTAATATCATTATTTCATATATTTTATTCATATTTTTATCTATTTGATTTATGTAATATTCTCTGTTTGTTATTTCTTTTTGTGTAATTGATTTTAATTTTTCTACCCAAATACTATTTAAATATTCTTTTTGTATTTTTGATATAAAATTATTACAAATAATTAAATAGTTTTTATTATTTAATGATATTAATCCTTTAAAAAATTTTAAACATAATCTAAATAATTCAGGTTTATATGAAAATTCATATAATATTAAAATAGATAATAAAGAAAATGTATTTGATTCTTCTATTATATTTTTTATTTTTTGATCAATGAAAAATTGACTTAAATTTCCTTTAAATGAACAACTAAAATAATAATTCCACCATTCTAAACAAGATCTATTAATTAAATTATAATTATTCTCAAGAATAAAAGTTTGTATATTTTTATATTTTTCTTCAATAATTATTAAATCTTCTATATTAACTGATTCTACAATATCCTCATTATAATTAACATTATCAAAACTTTTAGAAAACAAATCAAAAGTTTTATTAAGTTTAGTATTAAAAAGTTTCTTTTCAAAACTATTTATATTACTATTATTCCTAGTAATAATTTTAGGAGGAATATTAAATCTTTTTTTAATAACTTTTTTCTTATCTAAAATCCTATTACTAACACTATTAATATAATTATTCAAAAAAGTATATTTTTTTTTATAATCTTTTAAAGGAGTATTAGAAGCAGAAGTTGTAACACTAAATTCTTCATTTTCTTCTACCTCAATATTTTCTTGAACAATTTCTAAAGTCTTTAATGATAATCTAGATAAAAAAGGATGATTTTTTAAATTTTTTTTATTCACTGATAAATTAGGTTGACTTTTCATTAAGTCTTTATGAAGTTTATTTGATAATTTTGTATATGAATTTGATCTTTTTATTAGTTTTATTGTATCTCTTAATTTATATTTTGGTTGTTGTATATTATTTATTGATGATTGAAATTGAATATAATTATTTTGAAAAGGATTTTTTTTTTTTGGGGAATTTTTATTCGAATTATTTCTTTCTGTTAATGATTTTATTGGTGATGTTTTTGTTGACTCATTTAATCTTGATGTACTTGATGATTTTAATAATGAATGAAGGTATTTTTTTTTTATTATGGAATTTTTACCTTTTATTATATTTTGATTTGATGTTACTAATATAATTTTTTCATTTTCTTTTTCAATTGATACATCTTGCTTTTTTATATTTTCTTTTTTTTTTATCATAGGATGATATCTTGCAGTTTTTGATTCATATTTTATAATATTATTTATAAGATTTCTATTTTTTTCTTTCTCCATTTTTATATTTAATAAAAACCCATTTAATAAAAGAATATATTAAAAATATTTAATATATATATCATAATATATTATATATTGTAATTTATATGATTTATTTAATTAAAAATTATAAAATAAAATAAAAATAAGCAAAAAAAAATTATTAAATTAATATTATAATTAATAAAATATAATACAATATGAATAATTTTGCTCAAAATATATCAGGTGTGACAAATAATTTATCTATATGTTCAAATTTTGATTTAAGAACTAGAATAATAGGATTTTTATTAAGTTCAATAATAGGAATGATAATGATAATAGGATCAATAAATCAATTATTTAATTTATTAATTGGAGGACAAAAATTTTTTGGAATATGGTACATTATTGGAAATGTTATAATTATAAGTTCAACTTTCTTTTTAATGAGACCTAGGAAACAATGGGAAAATATTTTACATCCTAAAAGAGCAATTGCTTCAATTTTATTATTTGGAGGTATTGTTTGTTGTTTTATTTTTGGTGTTTGTGGATTTTCTAAATTTTTTGTTATTTTGTCTTTTATTACTCAATTATTAGGTTTTATTTGGTATTCTCTTTCTTATATTCCTATGGGAAGAACTTTTTTGGGAAAAAAAATAAAAGATTTTTTATTTGGTGAACAAGAAGATTATTAAAATAATGTTTAAATGGTATTATTAATATTTTTATTTCAAAATTATTTTTTGAATTAAAAATTAATGTAAAATAATTAATTATTTAATTTAAGTACAATATTCTATTTTTTAAACAATAATATTAATTTGTTTATATAAACAATTATTATACAAAATAGGAAACAATTACAAATTAAAATTAAAATTTTTAATAAATTGAACAACAACATTTATTTTTTTTCTTCAAATTATAAATATCAATGTAGCCATTTTCAGAAGGAATATAATTATATTCTTTAATACTTTCAATATTAATAATATCAACTAAACCTATTTCAGGATTAATTTTATCTCTAAAAGTAACTTTTATTTTTCTTTTATTTTTATGATTAATTATTTCTCCATTTGCATCTTTTCTTTCTTTTTTATTCTCATTTTTTCTTGACCTAACTTCAAAATTATATTCCTTTTTTCTATTATAAGTAGCTTTTTCAATTAATTTTACTTTAGGTTTATTTTTTTGAAATTGCTCTAATTGACTTGATGAAACTAATAAATTTACATCAGAATTTAAAGTTAAAAAATCTGTTTTATCAGACATAAAAAAATGAAAATAAAAAAATCGAAAAAATAAATGAAAAAAAATAATTATAAAAATTTAATTAATATTAATTCATTTTATTATTAATTTATAAATATGTTATAGAAATTAAATTTATATTACCTAATTATTAACAATTTGAAATTTAATTATAATATAATCAAAATTTCTTTTTTTTAAAAAAATAAATTTTAATGTTTTATATCCTTTTTTCTTACTCTTTCACTAATTATTTCATTGTTTAAATGAATAATTTTATTTAAATGTTTATTTTTTTTTTCTTTAAATGAATTGGCTTTTTTAATTTGAATTGTTTTTATAAAATCAAATTTATAATTTTGAAAAATTTTATTTAAAGCAATATTATTAAATTGTAATCTAATTAATTCTTTTTTTTCAAATTCATGTAAACTTTTAAATGCACTATTATCTAATTTAAGTCTTAATTTTGATTTTAATTTTGGAGTTTTTTTTAAAAATATTCTAGGACTATCAAGTACTTTTTTTGAACCAAATATTTTTTTAGGATTAATTCTATGACAATCTAATAAAGTTTTTTCTTTTTTTGTTAAATGTTTTAATGAAGAATTCATTATTGATAATGCAAATAAATCTACTTTTTTCTTTTCTTTTTCTGGTTCTTTTTTTCCTCTTTCTTTTTCTTCTTCTTTTGATATTTCATCTTTTTTTAAATAATTATTATTATGTTTTTCTAATAAATATTTAGTTATTTTACATTGTTTTAAATTTATTTTTTTTAAACTTTCAATTAATTTATTTTGACCTTTTTCTAATTTCATTAAATCTTTATTTATATATTCAATTTTGTTTAAATGACTAGTTAGATTTTTTACATTATCATATAATTTATTTTCCATATTTTTAATAAGATTAATCATTGGAATAGAATAAAATCTAGCAACATATAATTCATTATGAAAATTCATAATATCATTAAGAAATTTAATATGTAAAACCATACTTTCTTTTATTAAAGTAATTCTATCACCTAATTTATTTCTTGTATTAATAGCATTTTTTCTAAGTAATAAAAGTCCTTTTATCATTTCTGAACTTTTATGATATAAATTTTCTTTAGATAATATCTTTTTCATTTTTAAATATGCTCTTCCTTCCTTTTGAGTAAATTGACTTACATTACTTATATTAGCAATTAAAAAACCTAAAATAAACATACCAAAAAGTGAAGTTATAAATATTATAATTCTTCCTGAATTTGATCTTGGAAATTCATCTCCAAAACCAATATTAGTTATTGATATTATATTTAACCAAAAATTATTTACTGTTCTTCTTAAATCATTTATTCCTTTCTTTCCATAATAACCTGTTATTATATCATAACCAAAAACTTCAAATGATCTTAATAAGAAACTTGTAATAACAATAAAAAGAATAAAAACAATTATAAAAAAAATTAAAGGCCTTGAATTCATTTCTGCTTTTATAATAAATAATAAATTATAATTTGTTTTATAAGTTTGACATATTGCTTCACTTATTTTTGAACTATATTTACTTGTCATTAATAATGTTCTAAATACATTATATAATTTTAAAAAAGAAAGCAATAAAAAAAAACTATTTAAAGTAAATAAATATCTAATTGTATGTGATGATATAAGAAAAGTTTTATTTATTTTTGGTGGTAAAGATAATAAATTTATTAAACATTCTATAATATAATAATGAAATATTCCTGAACTAAAAAAATTATTATATTCAGAAATTTTTTTATCCATTTTTAAAAGATGAATATTATAATAATATTTAAATGTTAATATTATACATGATATTATTGATGCAATAAAATTTATACATCTAAATACATTTTCAATTGTTGAAATTTTCCTTTTTTCAATTAATTTATAAATTAATGAAATATCTTCTTTATTTATATTTAATAATTCATCAAATTTACAATTATATTTTGTGTCTAAAAAGATAAAAGTTTTTTCAATAAAATGTTCATTATCAACTATTGAACAATATATAGAAAGTAAAGATAATAAAGCTAAAGAAAAATGACATATTTTTATTCTTAATTGATACAATCCATATTGTGTTTTATGATCATTTATTTTTTTTAATGTTTCAATTTGAATCATAGCATTTCTAGGAAAATGAATTTTCAAATTCCTTTTTTTATTTTTAACATTAACATTTGATTTTTTTATTGAATTTTTTTTTATTATATTATTATTTGGTTTAAATTTACTATCAGGGAAATTTTTATTTAAAATACCAATAGGAGTATCATTTGATTGACTTATATCTAAAGTATTTGATGTGAATGTTGGATTTACACTATCTTTTTTATTTGTTAAAAAATGACTTAATGATGAAGTTTTATTTGATACTATATCATTTGGATTAATATAGTTTTTTATTAATTTATTATTTGTAGCTATCCCTTTTATAAAAGGAAATTTCATATTTTTATTTTTATTTTTTTTCTGTATTTTTCTTCTTTAATTAATTTATAAAGTATTATTAAATTTAATAAATTAAATTTTATTGGTTTAAATGATATATTTTTAAAAATGAATTTTTTAATTTAATTTTTTATTATTTTATCATTAAATAATAAATGGAAAATTCTATTGATTTTTCTAATTTTCATTGTACTTCATGTGGTTCAATTTTAGTTTTAAAATATCTGAATGAAAATAGTCAAATGTTAATTTGTTCAAATAAACAAGTAAAATATATTTTTAATTATTTAGTGTATATTCCCAATTGATTGTGAAGATATGCAAAAATTTATTTTTAATGGAACAAATATAAATGAATTTTATCAAAAGATAAAAAAATTGCTTGGTATTACATTAACATTAACTGAAGAAACTGATTTTGATGATAAAAATAATAATAATTTAAATATACTTAATAAAGGATATGATGAAAATAATATTTTTCAAAATCAAATTGGAATTGAAAATAGTCGTTCTTTATTTAGTGATGAAGATTAATAAATTTTTCAAAATTAAATCATATCAAAATCAGATTATAAAATAACAAAAAAAAGCCAATTTTTAGAGTATATAATAAAAAATAATATAATAATTTAATTATAAGACTAATTATATCTAATTAAATATATTTAAAAAAAATAAAAAATAAAAAAACCTAAAATTAAAAAATTATTTATTTAAAAATACATATCAAAAAAAAATAATAAAATGGATGAAATTTTACCATTAATTGACTTTTCCAAAGTAAAAAAAAAGAAAAGAACCCAAATAAAAAAAGACAAAGAACAAGAAGACTTAAGTAACATTATGATAATAAAGAAAAAAAATAAAAAAGAAAAAACTGAAGAATCAAAAAAATTAGAAAATGAAAACGATAATCAATCTTCATTAAAAGAAGAATTTTACACATATGAATTCCTATTAGACAGAGTATGTGAAATGATAAGAACACGTGATTCAGGTTCAATAGAAAATAAAGGAGCATTTAGAATGCCAAGACCAATAGTAAATTTAGTAGGAAAAACAAGAAGTGCTTGGATGAATTTTGGTGATTTTGTAAAAACTTTAAATAGAAATCAAGATCATTTATTTCAATATGTTTTAGGAGAATTAGGTGTTGATGGAACAATTGGAGGAGAAAATCAAATTTTTCTTAAAAGTAAAGTTAATTCTAAAGATATTGAAACTATATTAAGAAGATATATTAGAGATTATGTACAATGTCCAAATTGTCAATCACTTAATACTATTATTAGAAAAGATCAATCAACCAGATTAACTCAGATTTATTGTGAAAATTGTAAAACTGAAAAAACTGTTCAACCTTTAAAAAGTCATGTTAAGGCTGGAAAGAAATAATTATTTTTTTTGAGGTTTAATTAATTTTTTTTTTTTGATTTTTTTAATATTAAAAATGGATTTTTTTTATTTTTTTTATTTTGTTTTTTTTAAGTTAAATGTTAAATTTATTTTATTTTATTTTTTATAAATGTTTATTTTTGTAAAAATAAAATAGCAATATTTAATCATTTACATTTTAATATTTTAACTATATATATGATAATATTTTTAAATAATAAAATCATATAAGTTAATTTGTTTTTTTTTCTTTTTTTTATTCTCTTCATTTATATTTTCATTAAATGTACTATCAATAATAGTTTTTTCTTCTTCTTTTTTTTCTTCTTCTTCATCATTATTTTTTTTAATTATATCTTTTGTTTCTTTTTTAAGAGTTTTCATTTTTGTTTTTTCTTTTGTTTTAGAGGACAATAAATCTTTTGTTAATTTTTGAATTTGTTCTTTATTATTTTCTTTTCTATTTTTATTAATTAAATTTTTGGCTTGTTTTTCTTTTATTATTAATTCTTGTTTTGTAGAATTTTTAGATTGTACTTTTATCTTTGAAAATTTTTCTTGTTTTGTTTTATTTAATTCTTCTTTTAATGTATTTATTAATTGATCTTCTTCTTTGAAATTCTTTTTTCCTTTTTTTTTATCATTATTTTTTTCCTTTTCTTTCTTATTTTCTTTATCATCTTTTTTATTTCTTTTGATGTCTTTTTCTATATTTTTTTCTTTATTATTTTCATTATCTATTTTGAAATTTATTTTTTTAAAAGTTTCTTTTTTTGTTTCATTTCTTTCATTATTTATATCTATTTTTTTCAAATTATTTTTCATTGAAGCAAAATGGCTTAATTTAAATATTTTATCATCAGTTTTCCTTCTTAATAATATCATATCTGAATCTTGAATACTTAAATGTGGCTTCTTCAATAAATCAGTTTCATTTGTTTTTGATTTAATTAGCATTGAATCATTTATATTCTTATTAATCATGTTATCTATAATATTATTAGATTTTTTTTCTATAACATTTTCTATATTTTTAGGTTTAAATTTACTTTTAACATCTTTTTCCCTTTCAGTATTTTTCATTTGTTTTAAATCAATAATTGCATCATTTTCATTATTTTTTTCTTTATTTGTAAAAACAGGAATATCAGTATTAGAAAAATATTTAAAACTCTTTTTATTATTTCTTTCACTTAAATTTTGAATATCATTTTCTTTATTTTTAATAATAGAATCATACAATAATGGAATTTTAATATTATTTTTTTTTTCATTATAAGTAAAATAATTATCAAAAATCATAGTTTTACTATTAATATTATCAATATTATGATAGTTTCTAGATTTTATATTTTTATTATTTTTTCCCATTATTTTTGGTTTAACTTCATTATTTAATGATAAATTTCCTAAATCTTTTGTTTTTGTATTTATTTTAAATTTAGAAGTATTATCATCAAATATATTTAATGTATTTATCTCATTCTTTGAAGATTTTTTTGAATTTATTGTTGGGACTTGTGTTGAATCAATTGTTTTTGCATCA
Source organism: Isotricha sp. YL-2021a (assembly GCA_023806865.1). NCBI lineage: Eukaryota > Ciliophora > Litostomatea > Vestibuliferida > Isotrichidae > Isotricha > Isotricha sp. YL-2021a. Next base: position 22,224 of record JAJJLH010000207.1, read on the forward strand.
ATACTTTTATTATCTAAAAGTGGTAATTTATTTAAAAATAAATTCACTGTATTATTTGAATTTTTTTTATTTCTATATGAAGAAGATAATGATAAATTCTTATAATGTGAATTTATATCACTTTTATTTTTTTTGACTAATTTTATTCTTTTACCATTTTTTATTTTTTCTGTATCAAATAATAATCTATTTATTTGTTCTGAATTAAAACTTTTTATTTTTGGAAATCTAAAATTTTTTTTATTTTCATTAAAAGTATGAAATGCTTCATTAAAAGAATGAAAATTTTTATTATCAAATAAATCTGAATCATTAACATTTAAATTCTTTGGTACATTATTTATAAAATATTCATTAAAAATATGTTCTAATAAAATAATAATATCTTCATATTCATTTATATTTTGGATTTTAAATAATTGAAATTTTATTACTTTTAAAAAATCTTTTTTTTCATTTATATAATCAATAATATTAATTTGAAAATTATTTTGAATAATTAAATACTTATAATTATGAATAATAGATTCAATTCTTTTGTTTAAATCTTGTAAGTCTTTTTCAGTAAATCCTTGTCTTTTATTTTCATCAAATATTGAAATTAATTTAACATAACTATTATTATCATAAAAAGAATTTAATGTTTCATTAATTTTTAAAATATAATTTTTTATTTCTTTTATTTGCTTTTTTATTTTTTCTAACGATAAATTTAATCTTTCATCAAAATTTGATATTTCTTCAATTGTTTTTACATAAGATTGATTGAATTTAAAAAATTTATCTTTTATAAAATTATAATATTTATCATTATTATTTGTATCATTAGTTGATTCATTTGATGATAATATTGTATTTTTAAACACAATATCTTTTTTTTCTAAACGAAAAATAATTTTTTTATCTCTTTGTTTAACTAAATCAGAAATTTTTAATTTATCATCAAAATTTGATATGATTTCTTCATCATATAATATTTCTAAACCCTTTTCTTCATATTGAAAAATTTTTTCAGCTAATTCTTTAATATAATTAATTGTTACACCAGAAAATAAATCAAATTGATATTCATTTCCTTCATATATAAAATTTATGTTCATTTTTATAGCAAGTTTTTTATATTATTTTAGTATTAAAAAATAATATTAAAAAGAATATCTGTTAAAATATTATTTTAAAATTTAACATATAATAAAATAAAAAAATTAAGAATATAAAAAGTATTAAGATAATATTTAAATAAGTATATTCAATTTATATTAGTAATAAATTTTAGGATTTTTTCAATTAATAAGAAAAAATAAAACAAGTTATTTTTGATTTTTATATTATTATTATTTATTTTTATTACTTTCTTTTCAATTATTTTTTATTTTTTTTTAATTTTAAAGTAATGGAAAAGAATAATACATCTTTACAAAATAAGGAAAATGAAGTAGATGATGATAATAATGATAATGAAAAAATGCAATTTTTAAATGAAATATTTACTATCAATGAAGAAGAAGAAAAAAAAGAAGAAGAAGTCAAAATTGAAGATAGAAACATAATTAATATTAGAAGACCAAGAAGAAAAAAATTATCTTCATCTGAATTTTTAATTTATTTTATTTTATTTTTAGTAATATTGATATTCTTAAGGAATATAAGTTTATCTCAAATAAAAATTTGTATGTTTATAGCATTATTAATTAGTTTATTATCTTTTATAAAAAAAAAAAAAGGAATTTTATTAAAAAAAATAATGGAACAAATAGCTTATATGAAAATAATTCTTGATTCAATTAAATCAAAATTAAATAATAATAATACAAATAACAATCAAAACAATAATAACGAAAGTGAAACACAAAGATTAAATGATAATAATGATTTAGAAGATCCATTATTAAATATATAGTAAACTATTTATAAATATTAAAATTTTGTTTTGAAAAAAAAAATATAACATAAACAATTTTAAATGATTTTTTATAATATAGATTTATTAAATATTTATTAATAATATTCTTTTATTAATAATTTTTTATTTAGAAAATTATTTTTTTTACATTTTTATAAACAAGGGTAATTTGAATAAATTCATAATATTTATATTCCAAAATTACTGTTGTTCACTAGGATCTCTTTGAATAAAATTATTATTAGACATAAAATTAATAGTTTTCATTTGTCCAGTCGCAGCATTAAATCCCATTTTTTCAATAAAATTAATAACATGTTTACTAAATCCATCTCTTTTTTTTAAAGCCTGAGAACTAATAATTCTTTTAATAATAACTTCTTTTTTTTCTTGATCAGAATATTCAATCATTTTTTGAACGACATAATTACCAAATTTATCTTTAACTAAACCAAGAAGAGAATTATGAACAGAATCATCAATAGAAATAATTTCATCAATAATTCCATCTCTTTGTTCTTTAGTACCAAAATTTAAACATCTTTCTATAACATTAGAAGCAAATTTATGAATAGACATTTCAAAAATTTTTCCTTTTAAAGCTTCAAAAATTTCAGGACAATTTTTTCCTGTTCTCGTTTCTAAAACATGTTGAATTACATAATTTCCATATTGATCTTGACATAATTCAATAATATATTTATTTATTTCTGATAACATTTCATTTTTTTCATTTTCATTACAATTATCAAATAATTTTTGTATTACTCTACAACCATATTGATGAATACATAAATCATAAACGTGATCTAAAACAACTTCGACTAATTCACTTTGTTCATTTGGACTTAATTTTTCTATTAATTTTTGTATTACGTGATTTCCATTTTGATCTTCTATACATTTTGAATAAAATTGTTTTAATTCAATAACAATTTGAGAAATATATTCATTTGGTATTACATCAATTATTTTTTGTATTACTCTACAACCATACATATGAAGAGATAAATCGTAAAATTTTCCTTTTAGAGAATTAAATATTATTATGTTTTTTTCATTGTCTTTGAAATCTAATATTTTTTGTATTGCGTAATTACCAAAAACATCTTTTGATAATGATAAAATTTCTGGTTGTAATTTATTAAATATTTTATCTCTTTCTTCTTGGGAACATTCTTCATATTTTTTTTGTATTAAACGACTACCTGAATGTTCTTTACTATATTCAACTGCTTTTTCTATTATTTCATTTATTGATGGTTCTTCTATTTGTTCTTTTTTTTGAGTCATACCAAAATTAATATCATTTCTCATATTATTTCCCATATTAAACATATTATTCATCATTGGATTAGTTTTATTATTTATTTTTTTACCTTTTTGATTTTTACTTTTTATATTTTTATTATTTGAATTATTTATTAAATTATTCATATTCATTCCCATATTCATTTGATCCATTCCCATCATATTAAATCCCATATTATTAATATTATTCATATCATAATTTAAATTCATTCCCATATTCATATTTGAGAAATTTCCCATTGAATTATTTCCATAATAATTATTAAATATATTATTTGAATTATTAAAATTCATTCCATTATTACCACCAAATATTGAATCAAACATATTTTGATTCATCATTGGATTTTGATTAAAATCATTATTCATCATATTCATTTGATTTTGATTGAAATTATTAAATGAATTCATATTCATATTCATATAATTTTGCATTGGATTATTTATATTATTCATATTATTATTTAATGACATTCCCATATTAATATTTTGTTTTTTAGAAATTTTTTTATTAGTTTTTTTCATATTAGAATTTATATTATTACCAATTAGATTTTGCTTATTAAATTGATTCATTATATCATTATTACCATCATCCCAATTATTTAAATTCATCATTTGATTATTATTTTGGTCATTATTTATATTAAAAGGACTAAAATTAGAATTATTATCATAATTCATTTGTTCTAATGAAAGATTATTCATCATATCAGATAAATTATTAATTTCTGAATGTTGATTTGGTTGATTCATAATATCTAATTTTTGACTTGGTTTATAAGTTGGTTTAGGTAAATTTTCATTTTTTGGTTTTATTGAATTATAATATATATAATAATTATAACTATTGATATAATCATTTGGATCTCCATTTTCATTTCCAAAGTTCTAAAAAAATTTATTTTATATAATTATATTATACAATTTCTTCCATTCCAGATGTATTTTTAGATCCTATTCGATTATCTTTATTCGAATCTTGAAGACTTTGAGTTCTATTTATATCGTTTGGAAATTGATTGTTCATTTATTTAACTTTTAAAATATTTAAATTTTTTATTCCTTAATATATACATTCAATTGTAGATATTTTTTATTATTGTTTATTATTTAAATAATTTAATTTTAATATAACCTAAAAATATTAAAAAAAAATAAAAATTATTTCTTATATTTTTTCTATTTTTATTTATTTTAATTTGGAATAATATTTTAAATATTTATTTCTTTTCAATATATTACATTGTTTACATAATAATAAAAAGAACTAATTAATTATAATATCTTAAATTAATAATTATTTTTTTTGTTTAATATTCATATTATCAATAGTAGTATAAATCTTAAAATCATTTACATCATTATTCATTTTACTTTCTCTTCTCAATTGAACCAAATCAGAAAATTTTTTAATCCATTCATGCTGTAAAGCTTCTTTAATATTCATTCTTTCTTGAGGATTTTTTTTCAAACATCCTTCAACAAAACTTTTAGCTTCCTCACTTAATTTTTTCCATAATTTAGGATAATAAGGTACAGGATCTTCAATAGTTTGTCTAATAATTTCTTTTTCAGATTTCTCATCATCAAAAGGTAAACAACCACATAATAATAAATAAGTAATAATTCCAATAGACCAAATATCAACTTCTCTTCCATAATATTTTTGTTTTAAAACTTCAGGAGCAACATAAGAAATAGTTCCGAAAGGTTCAGAACATTTTTCAGTTGGTCCTAAAATTTTACTTAAACCAAAATCTAATAATCTAATATCAGCATTATCACTATTATCAGTCATTATAATATTTTCTGGTTTTAAATCTCTATGAACAATACCATATGAATGTAAATAATAAACAGCAGCACATAATTTATGTATAATTTCACAAGCTTTTTTTTCTTCTAATTTATAACCTCTTTTTTCTATATATGTAAATAAATCACTTCCTTGACAATATTCCATTATTAAATATATGTTATCTTCATTTTCATGAATGTCATATAATTTTATTATATTTGGATGTTGACATATTTTTAATACATCCATTTCTGTTTTTACTAATTCAAGATCCATTGTATTCATATCTTTTTTATTTAATATTTTTATTGCTACTATTCTATTTGTTGCTTTGTGTATTCCTTTGTATACTATTGCAAATTTTCCTTTTCCTATTTGTTCTTGAATATCATATATATCATTTATATTTGAAAAGTTTATTGCTCCTTTTAATTTTTTCAACCATGTTTCATATTCTTCTTTATTTTCACAATAAAATGTTTTGGTTTTTTTTGGGAAAATCATAGTAAATGAATAATATTTTTTACCATTATATTCATATAAATCATTTTTTTTAATATAAACATCAGATAAATTATGCATTCCTTTATACATTGGACTATCTTTTGTTTTATAATAATAAATATCTTTAAATATTAATTTTACCCAATTTGATTTCATTTCTCCTTCTGAATTAATTTCAAAAAGATAATTTTCATATAATGAAATTTTATTCCCTGTTTCACCTTCATTATCAGATTCATCACTGAAACTATTATTATTAATATTTTCCTTGTTTTTATCTTCATTTTTTTTACTTTCTAATCCTTGAAAACTTGTTTTTCTATCAAAATGTTCTAAATTTTGTAATTTTAATAATCCATGTATATGTTCAACTGAATCTTTATTAATATTAGATATTTTTTTTTTTCTAGTAGGAAATAAAATTTTACTTTCATCATCTTCTCTAGCACTATCAATTCTTCCTAATGACAATTTAATATCATTACTATTAGGAATTTTTAATTGAAAAGTTTTTAACTCATTATTATTAGGATTAATATTTTTAGGTTTCCCAGAATATAAATCGAGGAAATTTTTACTAGTCATTTTATTTTGAAAAAAATTATTTTTTGCTTTTAACAAAGCAGGAGATTTAAATTTACTTTGTAAAGAAGGCGAAGCAATTTTTCTATCAATAACATTAGGAGAAATACTTTGAGCTTCAGGAGTTTTAGTAATAGATTCAAATAATTTAATAGTCTCATTATTAAAAGGTCTTTTATCCATAATATAAACTAAAATTAATATTAAAATATCACTACTAACATTATCAATAACATCAACAAATTCTTCTTCATTTAAAGTTTCTTTTTTACCAAAAGCTTTATTTAAAATATTATATAATTCATCTTGACTTTCAACACGATCTGCATATTCATTTTTTTCATATTTTAATTTTTTAGGATTGTAATTATTAGTTTGTAAAGGAACATAAGATAAAACAACTCTTACATCTTCTCTTGTTATTAAACCATCTTGATCAAAGTCATAAAATGTAAAAATAAATTTTGTTAATGTACTAAATGATTCTGTAAATAAAATTATCATCCCATTTATAAATTCTTTTCCATCGAGATAACCATTGTTATCTCTGTCAAATACTTGAAATAATCTTTCATTTATTAATCCTGGTAATTCATAATATTTTGAAAATGTTATTTTATTTATTCCTTTTTTCTTCTCGTTTGATCTTTTTGCTAAATCTCTCCATATTTGAGCTAAGTAATTTGCAAATGAATTTAATGAGGGAACTCTGTAACTTCCTACTAAAGTCTCAAAATTTATTTTTTCAACATCTTCTTTTTTTTTACTCATTTTTATATAAAGTTATTTATTTTTTTTATGTTTTAAACATTTTAATTTTATTTATAATGTAAGAAAATAATGTTAATTATTATTATTTGATAATAATTATTTTATTTTAATTTATAAAAATAATTTAAAATAATTATTATTAGTTTTTAAAAGTTTAATATTTTATTGAAAATAATATTATATTTCTCAATTAATTATTATAAATCTTAAAAAATATTTAAAAATAATGTGTAAAATATAATTAAATATGAAGTTTTTATAATAGGATTTTATTCAAAATTTATTTTATAATATTTTTTATCCAAATAAAATTTATATAATACATAATGGGTATATCCAAATTATTAATTAAATATGTTATAGGATAATTAATTTAATTTAATCTTTTACAAACCACATCATTTAAAAATAGAAAAACTTTTTCTTTGATTTTTATTAACTTTCCCAAAATCTCCCCCAGTTAAAGTTTTTTTAAAAGTTAAATTACAATAATTATCAATTTTTATTTTTTGTGGTAAATTTATATCTTTTTTATTTAATTTCCTATAATATTGCATATTTTTATAATCAATTTCATAAGTAGTATTTTCTAATCTATTCAATATCTCATCTATTTTATTTATATTTCTTTTATTAAACATATTTTTAATACCTTTAAAACATATAAAAATCAAAGACATTTCATTATTACCTCCATTTACTAAAGTTTGTTCAAATATATATATAATTATTTGATTAAGAAATTCTTCAAATGTTTCATCATTAATTAAACATGTTTTCATAATATCATATATCATATAACATATTTCTATACAATATAAATTTTTAAATATTCCTTTATCCATTAATATTAAAAAATCTAAATTTTCATCATAATTTATTTTTTGTTTATTATATAATAATTCTAATTTAGTTGCTTGGTTTGAAGAAATAATTGAAATATAATTTTGATTCAATTTTGAATTAGTTAAAATTATTATATAATTACTTAAACTTTTAATTAAGAATATCTCATCATTTAATTTTTTAATAATACTTAATTGTTCTTTTGTATTTAATGTAATTAAATTGTTTAAAATTTCCTTATTCAAAGTTTTATTATATAAAGAAAAATAATTTATATTTTTTTCTTCTTCAGTATTTAAATTAATATTAATAGTAATTTTTGTTTTAGTTTCATCATTATTATCAAAAGTAAAAGCACAAAATCCAAAAATTTTATTATTTTCAGTATTATGAGAAAAAATAACAGGTTTTTTTTTTTGAATAAAATCATTAAATAATTTTAAATGATATTGTTGACTATATAAAGGAATTGTATTAGGATTTAATAAATTTTTATTTTTATTATTTTCATTTTCATTTTCAGATTTTTTTTCTTTATAAGAATTATTTTTAGTACTATTTGTTGTTTGATAATTATTTTCTTTAACTTCATTACAAAATAAAGTATATTTAAATCCTTCTTTTTTAAAACTTATTTGAGCATTCATACTATTTATTTTAGAGGAGATTTGTTTTTGAGAAATTAAACTATTTTGTATATAAGAATTATTTATTGAATCATTTATTGGAAATGATGAAGTTTTATTTAAAGTTGTTCCTTTTAGAGTATTTTCATCATTTTCATTTATATTTTCTTCATTTAATTCATTTATAATTGAATCAAAATGATTTGATTGACGTGATGAAGTTAAATTACTAGGAAATTCTATTAAGTTAATTACTAAATTGTTTTTTGATTGTCTTGGGGAATTTTCTATTTTTTTTCTTCATTTTCTTTAGAATAATTATACTTAATTATACTCATTTTTTTATATTTGTATTAATTATATTTTTATCTTTATTAATAAGTTTATAATTTAATAAGTAATTTTTAAAAAAGAAAATATGATGATATATTAATGTATAAAAACTTTAAGAAAATATTCTGATTTAATTATTTTTTATTTAATTTAAAACCATATTTCAATCTTATTTATTTATTATATATTAACTTATATTCAAATTATTTTTATATTCAAAAAATATATTTTCTATTAAATTAATTATTAAAAAACTTTGAATAATTCAATCAAAAATTAAATTTAAAAAAATAACTTTTTTAAATAGTAGTCTTATAAACTAAATAAGTAAATCCTTTATATTTAAAATTAACAAAACAATTAGTATCATGAACTGCAAAACAACCAAAATTTTTTCCAACAAAAACATGCCAAGCAGGTCCAAATTTCCTATCAAGAGTTTCTCTTAATAATCTAGCAAAAGATGTTCCAACTGTATTAACTTTTAAATTAGAAGTTACATACTCTGCAATTTCATTCATAATATTATCAGCAATTTCAATTGGAGTTTTTACCATTAACTAAAAAATACAAAAAAAAAATAAAAAAAAAATTTACGCCTCTAACATCTTTATAATTAGGATATTGTTCATAAACTGGTTGTTGTTCACCATCCATTATTTTATTAAAAAGACTTAAAAAATTAAAAAAAATATATTTAAAAAAACAAAAAAAATTATTAAAAAATTATAAAATTATAAAATATAACTTAAAAATGGATCCAGAAAATGAAAATCAAGAATCAGAAAATGTAGATGGAGGTGAACATGAAGATGTAGGAGAAGAACATGAAGATGCAGGGGAAGAACATGAAGATGCAGGGGAAGAACATGAAGATGGAGGAGAAGAACATGAAGGTGAAGATGCAGAAGGAGAAGAAGTTGAAGGTGATGAAGAAGGAGAAGAAGCAGAAGGTGAAGAAGTAGAAGGTGAAGAAGAAGGGGATTCTCAAAAAAAAGAATCAGTTAATCAAAGTCATGCTGGAGGAGAAGAAGGTGATCAATCTGTTCATTCTGAATCAAAATCAAATTTAAATATTACAGGATCAAATATGGATTTAGATGAAGATGAAGAAAAAGAAGAAGATGAAGAAGCTGATGAATTATTACCTCCTGAAAGGAAAGTTAGATATAAATTATTTAAATTTATTAATAAAATGAGAATTAATTGTCATATGAATCCTTATGCTTTGGATCGTATTGGTAATCATCTTGCTATGGATTATGCTAAATTTTTATTAACTAATAAAGAAGATGAAAATGAGTTAAATAATTTAGCTAAAAATTTAAATTTTACAGGAAATTTTAAAGTTTCTACACTTGATTGTTTTGTTGATACTGATGCTAATAAAGCAGGTGCTGCTGGTGTTAATGCAAGATATACTGATTTTATGAATGAATTCTATGATGTTCAAGCTACTTTAGTTGAATTTGCTCAACATTCAGAAAATATATTAAGTGATGAATTTAATCATGTTGGTATTGGTATGGCTTATAATGATACTAAAGTTGTAGTTGTTGATATTTTCTGTTTTAGAGAAGCAATTGTTGATGTTTGTAATATTAATACTGATACTGGGATTATTACTGTTAAAGGAAGAATGCTTAATGATCAATATGGTGCTTATGCTTTAAGAATTGTTGGTTTTTCTGCACCCACAAAAACGCTTTTGCAAATTACACCTCAACACATTACACCATTTACAACTCAATCTAAACAAAGAGGATTTACAGCGGTATTTAATAATGGTAGTCAAATTCTAACTGAAACAGAAGAAACTGTTGCAGAACCAAAAATAATTGAAGTTTATATTAGAGTAAAACCTGAATTAATACCATATAATAAGGCATTTACAGATAAAATAAGATTTGAAGATTTAGTCCTTGGTGCACGTATCCCTATGGAAAACTTCCCAATAGAACGTCAAATAAAAGAAGAGAAAAGACAAGATTTACGAGATCAAAGACAAGAACAAGCAAATTTAGATTTAATAGCAGAATATGAAAGGAAAAAAGATGAAGAAAAGAAAAGAAGAATGAAAATAGATTCATATGCCTATGCACGTGATGGTGAAATGGGAGAAATACAAGAAGAACCAGATGAAGAGGGTATTGATTCAGAAAGAGAAGAATCTCAATCAAGAAAATCAAGACCACAAGGAAGTAAAGGAGGAAGTAAAATATCAGGAGGTGATAATCAAAGTTATGATGGTTCAGGTTCTGATATTGTTCCTGATTATGAGAAAGAATTAGATGATTTAGAATTAACAAATGAAAGATTAAAAGAAGATAATGAATTAATTCAAAAGAAAATTAAAGTAATTTATGATTTTAGAAAAAAAGAAGGAAGAGAAGAAAGAAATTTCTTTAAAGAATCTAATATTAATGAAAGTACTTATGCTGATTCTTTATCATCAACTGCAGGATTATATAATGATTTAAATAGTCATAAAATGAAATTAGAACAGGATTTAAAAAGATATCAACAATCAATTGAAGAACAGGAAAAAAGAAAACAAGATGTTTATGATATTTTAATGAAATATAAGCAAGAATTATTAGAAAATGCAGAAACTAGAAAAGGAACTAAAATTCCTAGGAAAGATATGGAAAATTGGTTAACTCAAGAAAAAAATTTAGAAGATCAAATTAGTAAATTGAGAATTGAATCTTTTACTAAAAGTTTAGAAATGAATAGATTAAAAAAAGAATTAAAAAAAATGGAAGATTATTTTGAAGGATTACATATTATTGATTTTGAACAATTGAAAATTGAAAATAATACTTTAACTGAAAAAATTGAAGATAGAAATGAAGAAATTCATAAATTAAAAAATAAAATTAATTATACTGTTCAAATTTTAGCTCATTTACAAGAAAAATCTCGTTTTGTTTCTTCTGAAAATTCAGTTAAAAAAAATGAAAATGAAAATTTGAAAAAAGAAATTATAGATATGAAAAAAAGATTAACTGAAAAAAAAGAAGAAAATGATAGAAAAGCATTAAAACAATTAAATGAAAATAAAAAAATTGATCAAATTAATTCAACTCCACTTAAAAATTATTATAAAAATACTTTAAATCATATTCAACAATTAGCAACGGAAATTGATTCAGTAAGTAAACAATTACTTGTTTATAGGAAAAATAGAAGAGCTCCTAAAAAAGATGTTACTGATTTATTACAAAGAAAAGAAAGAATGATGAAAGATTTTAAAACTTTACCTGTTATTGATGATGAAAAATAAAAAATAAATATATTATTAACTTATTAAAATACTTTTTTATTATTATACTTTTTTAAATATTTTTTAATTGAAGAAAAAAAATTTTTATTCATTTTTATTTGTAAATTTTTTATTATTATAAAAGAATATTTTTTTAAAATTAAAATTAAAATTTAATGGCATCACATGCAAAAACAAATTTAACAGATCCAAATAATTCAAATCCAAATAATAATATAAATGAAATAAATAATATAGGAAATAATAATAATATAGATATAACATCAAATTTAGATTTTAACAAAATAATAGATTATAATAATAAAAGTGTAGATTATATCTTTGATGATAAAATAGATATTGCTTTAGAAATATTAAAAAAAATAGAAGTTTTTTTAGAAACAAATGCAATAGAATCAAAATTAAATTTGGATGAAAAAATATTAATAATAATTCTTCATAATTTAGCATGTTGTTATCAAAAATTAAAAGATTTCGAAAATTGTATTTCATATTTAGAAGCAGTAATATATCATTTTGATTCATCATTAGAACCAAAACATCACATTAAAATAAACGAAGAATATTTTTTAAAAAGTAGAAATGAAGATCAATCAAATTATATATTATTAGGAGATTTTATTTTAGAATTAAGATTTTCTGCTAAATTTCATCTTCAAATGTGTGCAGTTTTATCACAAGCAAATAGACATATTGATGCTTTAAAACATGCTAAATTAGCTGCTTTAATGTGTGAAGATAATTTAATTAAAACTAATTATTTATATAATCAAATGAAAGATAATAATTTTAAAAATAATCGAGTAAATAAAGATGAAGATGATTATCCTGCTTTTACAGATAAAATTAAACAAAGTTTAAAAATTATTCAAGAATTATATAATAGAGTTATTAATTTGAGAAATAATCAAAATGATAATAAAATTAAATTTATAAATAATAATCTTCAAAATAATAATATTTTCATAAATAAAACCCCAGAAATTAATAATAAAACAAATCACAATATTCACATAAATAAAACCCCAGAAATAAACAATATAAATAAAAATCATGACATATCAAATTTACAAAATAATTTTACATCTTATTTAAATTACACAACATATGAAATAAATAAATATCTCTCAAATAATTCCTTAATAAATAATATAAGACACATTTTTGGAAATACAATAAAAAAAGATGATTGGATTCAATTATTAAATATTGGTAATATAATGTATTTAAGTCCATTAAATTATGATGATTTAGAACTTGATTCAGATCCAAAATATGAATTATTAAGAGATGCAATATTAGAAAAAGTTGTTATGTTAACTGTTGCTTATTTTTGTATTGCTACTGAATTAAGATTTTTATCTCCTGATAAAGGAAATAATAAAACAAATGGAGAATTTTATCATTATAAAGCTGTAGAATTTGCTTCTCTTTTTTTACCTGTTTCTTGCCCTATTGTTAAACATTATATTGTTAGTTATTATAAACATTATGGTAATGATATGGAAATTATACCAGAAGGGAAAATTGTAGAAATGAAAATTGATTTAATTAGAAGTGAAATTGAACAAGATAAGGATACTTTAACTTTTGTAAGAACTAAAAAAATTAATTATATAAGTAAAGTTATTGTAAATGAAAATAATCAAAATAATGTAAATAAAATTGAACATAAAAATGAAATAATATCAACAAATAATATAGCAATTAAATCAAAAATAAAAGAAGATAGAGCTCCAAAATTTAAATTAAACTTTAATAATTTACGAGATAGTAATTCAAGTATAAAAGAAAACATAAACAATAACTCAGATAGAATAAAAGTAAAACACATAAACAATAATATAAATAGCAATAATAATAATAATAATAATAATAAAAGAATAGAAAAAAATAGTACATCAGGAGCAAAAACTGAAAGAATTCAAATTAATAAAATGCATATTAACAATAATAATTTACCATCAAAAACAAATAGATACATATCAGCAAATAATAGTCACAATCACAATAATAATATAAATAATAATTCTGGAAGAGGAAGTGGAAGTATGACTGCGAGAATAGGAAGTTCTAATAAAATAAATAATAATAATCATAAGAATAATAATAGTAATAATAAAGGAAGTAAAACTCATAGAGATTATTTTCATTCTAGTGAAAGAATTTTTAGTGCTAATGTTTATAATAATGTAAATAAAAAAAATAATAAAGGTAATAATAGAATTTATTCTTCTAAACAACATTCTAATAATAATAATATTAATAATGTTAATAATTATAATAATAATTTAATTAAAAGTTCAACTTTAATTGATAGATTATTAAATAATAGAATTATTCAAAAAAAAGGAATGAATAAACCAGAAAGTTCATCAACTTCTCAGTCTTTAAATTCTTTAATAAAAGTTTTACAACCTAAGAAAAAGAATATTTCAAATAATTATAATTATGTTGGAAATAATAATAAATATTTAAAAAAAAGTAAATAATATTCATAAATTTATTAATATATTTTATTATTTATTTTTTTAATTCTTTTTAGTAAATTAATAATTACATTATAAAATATTATGGAAAAAATTGATTTAATATCCAAAGAATACTTTATTATAAATTGTTAATTTATTAATTGATATTATTTAATATTTCATAATATTATAATTAAATATTTATCCTATCTACAACACAATAATTTTTTTAATAATTAAATGATTATTTTTTGATTTGATATTAATAAATATCAAAAAAATAATTAAATGGTATTAGAAAAGAAATTTCTTTTTTTTATAAGTTTAATAATATTTCATTTATTTTCAAAAATAACAACTTTTCAAATTAGAAATTTATTAAACAAAGAAGACATTGGACGTGTTTGTAAAAATATTGATAAAGATTATAAAAAGCCAATAACTTCAATGCCACTTAATGATTATATTGATTCATTATCAATAAATAATAATGAATATAATTTAAATTCTGAAAAAGAAAAAATTTTAACAAATTTATTAGTTTTTGGTAAATCAAATGATATTTCAAATTTTTATTCAAATTCTTTTTATAAAATTATAATATTTTCATTTTTACTTTTTTGTTTTTTAACTTGGATAATTTTAATTACTTGTTCTTTTAAAAAAATATGTTTTTTTAATAAAAGAAGTAATTATATAAAATATGGTTTTTACTCACCATTAATTTCAATTATTGCATTTATAATTCTAATAATAATTGCAATATTTTCATTTTTAAAATTAGAAAAATTCTTCAAATATTTTAACGGTTCAACATGTTCACTTTTACATTTTTTTTATAATATAAGATTAGGAATAAATAAAAAATATACTTTTAATGAAAATTATGAAAAAATTTGGCCTGGATTATTAAATATTGAAAGTTATTTAATTGATACATCAAGTGCAATAAATGAAATTGCAGATATTAAAAATTCTTCTTTTATAAATCATGATATAATATTAAAAAAATCATTTGAATATGAAAAATTATTAAATGAGTTTAATAATACATCTTTTTATTTATCTAATCCAAATTATTCAATTAAAAATAAAATTTATCCTTTATATCTTAAATTATTTTCTGATTCTTCAGAAAAAACAATTAATTCTAAAAGATTTTATTATGAATATAAAAACAATATTAATGAAACAATTAAAATTTTAAATGAATTATATAATTACTTTAATGAAATTACTAATAAAAAAGAAATATATATTTATGATATAAATGATACTTTAATTCATATGAATAATTTTACTATTTTAATGAATAATATGTCTACAATTGTTTCTCAAAATTTTTTAAATTTACATGATGATTCTGAAATTATTTTATTATATATTTTAGATATTATTCATTATACTTTTATTTTGTTATCTTTACTTATTATACTTATTTTAAGTGTATATATTCATAAAAAAAATCAAGGTTTAAAAATAATCTTACATTTATTTTGGAATATTCTTCTTCTTTTAGTGATTATTTCTGGTTTAATAGGAGTTTTGTTAATTGTTATTAGTCAATTATGTAAAGATTTAATTCCTATATTTAATCAAATTTTCAGTGAAAAATATTTAAATTCTGATAAAAGTTTATTCCCAAAAGTAACAAATGCTGCAAGTTATTTAGATATTTGTTTGAATCAAGATGGTGATTTAAGTAAAATTTTAAATTTAAAAGATACAAGTATAAATGAATTAAATGAATATTTGGGAAAATTTACTAGTAAACAGTCAAAATTAAAACAATTAGATTCATTTGAAAATTATAATATTACATTAAAACAAATAAATAAATATTTAATTGATTTTTCAAAAACAACTGATAACTCATATGGTAAAAGTAATATTATTTATTTATTACAACAAATTACAGAATTAACAAATAATAATAATATTGAAAAATGTCAAACTAATGATTATTGGGTAAGTATAAAAGAGAATTGTCCTAAAGATTATATTTATATTACTAAAAAGAATATAACATCAAAAAAAAAAAATTTAAAATATTGTTTATCTATAATTGATGATTATAGTGAAAAAGATATAACAAATTTATATTCAAAAGTTTGTAAAAATCAATCTTTACATGAAATTAATGATTATATCAAAGGGTTAACAATATATTATAAAGAAAATGAAAATTTAATAAAAAAAATTTCAAATGATTTAATAAAATTAAATGTTAAATACTATGAATTAAATAATTTTATAAATATAGAACAAAAAAATGCAAATAATTTAATTAATTTATTTACAAAAATTTATTTACCAATTGTTGGAAGAGGAACAATATTTCAATTATTTAATTGTAAAGTTATAAAAAAAGATATAATATTATTTTATGATCAATTTTTAAATTATTTTTCTAAAATAAGCAAAAATATTGGGATATATATAATTATATGTTGTATTATTGCTTATTTTTCAATTTATTTCTTAATAATGTCTATTGTTTGGAATTCAAAAGAGTCAAAAAAATATTATAAGAAAAATAAAAACAAAGATAATGAAAATAAAATTGAATTATTAGAATATACTAATCATTCAATTCAAGAAGATGAAAAAGAAGATGAAGAAAGCACTTTACATAATGATAAATCAAATATTTAATTTAAATCTTATATAAATACAACTTTTAATTTAAAAATTTTAAATTTTATTAATTTTATTAAAAAAGATAAAAATATATTAAATTAAATAAAATAAATGAAATCAAATTCATTTAGAAATAAAATAGAAGATTTCTTAGGAAATTATAAAGATAAAACAAATAAAGATTTTAATCAAACAGGATTTTATACTTTAAGAGAAAGAAAAAATAATGATTTAGATGATTTTGAAAAGAAAATACCATTAAATAAAAATTCAGATTTTAAAACAAATTTATCAAATACTTCAACTGGATTTTATACAAGACCAAATTCAGGAAGAAAAATTCAAAAAACAATTTCTTATTTTAATAATGAAAATCAAGAATATAAAAAATTTCCAAGTGAGTTTTTAAAAAATGAAACTAATGATAATAAAAAAATTAAATTTGAAAAAATTGTTCTTGGAAGTACTTTATTAGAAAATCATAAAAAAAATATGAAAAATAATTTATCTATTTTTAAAGATTATAAACCTATGAAAAGATATTATATTTCTGATTTAAGAAATGTTCCTAGTCTTTATCAAAAAAATTATAATTATAATAATAATAAAGTTCTAAATCCTTTAAATCCAAAAGATTTATTAAGAAAATATGATAATGATGAATTTAATAATTTTAAAAGTTTTAGTTATAAAAATAATGATAATAAAAGGTTTTTAACAGTTTGGTAATTTTATTTTATTTAATTATTTAATTTTTTTTTTGGAAGACATTTAATTTTTTTTTAAAAAAAATATTAGGACATTGGGATTTGTATTTTTTTTAAAATTTAATTTTTAAAATTTTAATACATAATATAAAATGTAAATAAAATAATGGAAAATGTTCAAAATAAAAATAAAAAAAAAGAAAATAATACAAAAGATTTAACAGAAAGATCAAAAAATTATTTAAAAGATGAAGAAAATGATTCAGAAAATTTAAATATAAATTTAAAAAAGAGAATAGGAAATAACAAAACATTTTGTAATGGAAAAATAATAGTAGGAACAAAATATTATCATATATTTTTTAGTATAATAATATTATTATTCCCAACAATAATATACATAATATCCTTATTTACATTACCAAATAAAAAAATTCCAATTTTTTTAACAATATTAATATTAATAATATATATAATATTAGTTTTATTATTAATAAAAGGAGGAACAACAGATCCAGGAATAATAGAAAGAAATAATGAATTTTTATATTATGATAATAGAAAAAATATTATTAAAGTAAATAAAAATGGTCATATTATTGATTTAAATTATTGTTATACTTGTTTTCATTTTAGACCTCCAAGGACTAGTCATTGTGCAGAATGTGATAATTGTGTTGAAAATTTTGATCATCATTGTCTTTGGATGGGAACTTGTGTTGGGAGAAGGAATTATTATATATTTTTTATTATACTTTCTTTATCTTCTTTTTTCTCTCTTTTTCAACTAATTTCTTCTGTTTGTTATATTATTTCTGAATTTAAAAATAAAAAAGGAAAAAGAAAAAGTGTTAATAAAACTATTATTTTATTTATTATTGTTATTTTTATTCATGTTTTATATCTTACTTTTTTTTTTTTGAAATTATTGATTGTTCATATTAGTTTAATTAAAAAAGGATTAACTTTTTATGAATATATTAAAAATAAATATTATAATCCTTTTAATATTAATCCTTTTAATAATGGTTTTTTAAGGAATTTTAAATATATTTTTTGTAGGAAAATTGGTAAAGCAAAAGTTGATATGAGTAAAGAAAGAGAAGATGCTAAAGCCATAAATAGTAATATTAATACAGGAATACAAGATAATAATAAAAGTAATATTATTATTAATGAATATGGTGATTCTAATACTATTACTGAAAATAAAAAAGATATTTAGAAATTCTAAATTCTTATTTAGGTGTTCATAAAAATTATAAAATAATCAAATCAATATATTATTATATTTTCAAAGTATTATATGAATAAATAAATATATTTTATTTATATAAAATAAAATAAATATTTATTATAATTTGATTGATAAAATTTGAT